>JAYJLX010077474.1:0-187959 GCA_036873525.1 Chalinula nematifera
GGTTACACAATTTTATATGGTTTAAATTTTCACTATGCCAAGTACTATAGCAAAAATAGTGAAAATTTGCACCTAGCAAAAATTTCATATACTACGGTATCACTTCTAATTAAAACGATGAGGACACTATCAATCATATTTAATGTCCCATAGGTAATACAGTTTGGGTGGAGGTGGGAGGGGGGGACATAACCCAGTAGTGTAAGTTATTCACTAGTTGTAATAACACACTTTTTAAGGCAGTGTAAAATGTCTATGAGGTTCTATTGGGTTAAAAATTGTACTAGTGTTTGTAATTCATATGTATTTCGATTGATTGTATTTTGCTTGTGTCAGCACTTTTACATTGTGGTCAATATTCGTTTATGTACACTAAGCGCCTTCTGGTCATGCCTTGAGTCAATCTTTCTGGCAGTTTAGAACAACATACATGTACTAGTGTTTTTTGTTCTTGTTTGTATACTCCTCTTTAGTTTAATTTCCATGAATAAATTGTATTAATCCAAGTAGTTCACTAAACAACTTGTATACCAAGCTGTTGTGTATCAGCTCCTGTATTTTGGGTATACATAAATTACTGTATGCTTGAGTAACCTCATCTGGGTTCACTACCCTTGTAACATGTAGTAAAAAACTAAATGTATACATGTATTCATGAATATAATTATTTTATAAAATTCATTAGGGCTTCACTGAACAATACAAGCGTAAGATATATCTATCTATTAGGTATAATCTATTACACATGAGAGTCTTGGTATCATGCTAAGTAAACTTCTACTGGAGGGAGTGCAAGAGGCCTTACAATAGTTACTATCAATCACAATGTCACCTGCTGAGCTCCAAAGCCTATATACCAACAATTCTATCACAAGTTACTTTCTGTTATAATAATGTTATATAAACTAACACATGACTGATGTGCCCTAAATTCTCACCCATTATTCTATCATTGCTGCACTGCTTTATATGACTGCCTGCTTTTCTCCCCCTTTTTTTGGGCAAATTATTCCCACAATTATTCCAAAAAAAAAAAATATGTACATCATAATGTGCCATTATAATTGAGTATATTATGTTAACAATAGGCAAGGATTACATACATAAAGAAGTATAAAGGAAAAAAAATTCTTTAAAACAGAGCTGTGGCAGACATTTTAACAGTTTAAACATGTTTATTCTCGTTTTATACCCATTTATTCCCAAAATATGCTTTATTCTTCGGCTCTCCCGTTTATTCCCAAAATTATGCTAGCATATTAGCCAAAGGCCTGCCCGAAGGCCTGTACCAAAAATTCTTTCACAAATTACACCGGCTATAATGCATGAATAAATGAACACTTTAAACACCTGATGAATTGCCAGCAATACCCATAAGCCCATACACTCCATCAATGAACATAATAACAATCATTAAGAGTTGTTACATTATTCTGTGAAAGCCTTGGTAAATGAAAGAATGAATACTACATGTAGGCAGATAATAAAAGTTATAACACTCCACTTAATAATTTTTTTACATGATGGAAATAGCATGCGCAGTACTTCATACATGGTTTCAAAATTTTTACCTTTTCTCAAAGCAGTTAAATTAAAAATGCTATTAAATAAACCACATGATTATCAGTATATCACTCTGTTATCATATCACTAACCATGCTCTGATCTCTATGGCTTCCATATGACAATTCACATATACCATAAATATTCTAACAGGTTTCATTTATATCAAACATTGTCCTATAACTTGCCACAGGGTATGTGTCATATAATCACACACTATTATTAAACTGATGAGGGCACACTATCAACCATATTTAATGTTACAATTAAAAAAAAAACAATCACTTTTTTTAAGGCTGGGTAAAATGTCTATGAGGTTCTATTGCATGGGTTAATAATTGGTGTTGGTGATTCATATGTGTTTCAATTAATTGATTGTCAGCAATTTCACATTGTGGTCAATATTGGTTTATGTATACTAAGCACCTTCTGGTCATGCCTCGAGTCAGTCTTTCTGGCAGTTTGGAACAACATACAATACTAATGTTTTGTATTCTTGTTTGTACTCGTCTTTAGTTTGATTTTCATGAATAAATTGTATTAATCCTCTAATATTAATCACTATCAGCTCCTGTATTTTGGGTATACATAAATTACTGTATGCGTGAGTAACCTCATCTGGGTTTCCCCTTGTAACATGTATAGTAAAAATCTAAATATATACATGTACATGTATTCATAAATATAACTGATTATTAATAATCGCATAAAATCTGTATAAAAATTCATTTGGGCTTCATTGAACAATACAAGCATATGATATATCTATTACACACAATAAGACGAGTATTGGTATCAATGCTAAGTAAATTTCTACTGTTCATGATAAGACTGTATACAGTTCAAAGTGAAAAAGTTTAATTGCTAACACATTAACCAACAATTTGACTAATATACTCTCCCACGGTCTGCGTGGTGAGAGAAATAATACAGAATAATGGAAGTATATACAATAATGAAATGTACAAAATAACAACGATGAAAGCATAACAATTAACTAATATTATAAAAGCCAGTAAAATACAAGCAAATATCAATCAATTTAGGGAGTAGTAAGGCAAATAAACGACAAAACAAACTATGAATAAAATTAAAGCTCCAGCGTAAATAAAACATAAGATAACATGAAGTGGGATACTGAAGGGAAGAAAGAACTTTGTGATGAATTTAACATCGTAAAATTCTGCTAAATAATGATTCAGCAAAGGATGTCTACTATTGGCACATTTTTTTAATGCTTTCGTACATTATCTTGCTTTGCTCTTGACTTCCCTCTTGCAAACCCAAGGTAAGCATCAATAAAGCCAGGTTGTTTTACAATTTCAGCAAACCGGATGTAAAAATCAAGAGCAAATTTCTGAGCCCAGTAGTGGTACGTAACAAAGAACATTATAGTGCTGAATACAGGGTACACATACCCAATAGCTATCATATACCACAAGTAGTAACTAATGGAGTAATTAATCGTGTCACCATAACTGTTGTTACTAAAGTTACCGTAATAAAATTTGATGGAATTTATATACTGACAATTCTTTCACAAGTTACACATATCAGTCATAATCAGTGCAACATAAACAAACTCATGACTGAGCTACTGCTACTGGAGGGTGGATTACCATCAGTCATAATCAATACTACATAAACTAAAACATGCTGAGCTACTGCTACTGGAGGCTAGGCCTGAGGCTGATGTGCCCCAAATTCTCAACCATTATTCTATGCTGTACTGCTCTATATAACTGCCTGTCACCTGAGGTGAAGATTTATAAATGCGATAGTTTGCCACAGACATGATATATATAATAGATATTATACCCCCAAATTGTGTTTATTATGTATATACCTGAAGTGATACACAGGGATTAATGAATATCACTGAATGTGTGTACTGATAACCACAGTTGGGGGGTGTGGTAGGGTATGTGGTTGTCCTATTTTAAGCAGATAAGTGTGAAAAGTTAGTAGTGTTAAAATACTGTATATACATGTATGGTTATTTTAACTAAATATTTACACGTTTCAGTTAATTTGATGGAAATAGAGCATGCGCAATACTTCATAATACTTCATACACGTGATTATCAGTATATATATCACACTGTTATCATATATATCACTAGCCATGCTCTGATCTCTATGGCTTCCATATGACAATTCCACATATACCATAAATACTCTAACAGGTTTCATTATTTAATCAGAAATGTTACATAATACAAAATAATATTACTTGTGAAATATTTAACTAACAATTCAATAACTGAATGTAATAGGCTTATAAAGATTAGGTCAAACATTGTCCTATAACTTGCATATATTACACACTTCTAATTAAAATGATGAGGGCACTATCAATCATATTTAATGTAACACACAATTTGGACAAAGTCAGGAGGTGGGGACAAAACCCAGTGGAAAAGTTACTCACTAGTTACAATAAAACAATCACTTTTTTTAAGACTGGGTAAAATGTCTATGAGGTTTTATTGGGTTAAAATTGTTACTTGTGTTGGTGATTCATATGTGTTTCGATTGATTGTATTTTGTTTGTATTTTGTTTGTGTTAACACTTTCACATTGCGGTCAATATTGGTTTATGTATACTAAGCACCTTTTGGTCATGCCTTGAGTCAGTCTTTCTGGGGCAGTTTGGAACCATATACTGACTTTTGTGGTTTTTTTGACTTATAAAGGTTCACTAAACTTTAGTTTTTTTTTTTTACTCTTGTTTGTACCTCCTCTTTGGTTTGATTTCCATAAATAAATTGTATTAATCCTTTAATATTAAAGTAGTTCACTAAACAACTTGCATATCAGCTCCTGTATTTTGGGCATAAATAAAGTACTGTATGCGTGAGTAACTTCATCTGGGTTCACCCTTGTAACATGTAGTAAAAATCTAAAATTAATGTATTCATGAATTAATTATTGATAATTGCATAAACTATATAAAATTCCGGCATTAGGGCTTCACTCAAAGTAAAATTCCACACTATTCATAATAAGGCTATATACAAAAGCATAATAATTAACCTATAACCATTTCTTTATAAGCTTGGTTCTCTATGATGGCATAAAATTATATAAAAGGCACTCACTTGTATTATACTATCTATTATTAACACTACCCAAACTGTAAACAAACTCCTGCCAGCACAGAATAGTTTCCAAATAAAAATACGGCAACATTTCTCCTAGGTGGGATACAGTGAAAAGTAAGGACATATCTGTAGATATAAAGTAAACACAGCAAGACTATATTATTACGTAATAGTATATGGTGGTGGTGGACTCATAACTTCTCCCCTTTCCCCCCCCCCCCTTTTTTTTAATTCGTTAGTTTGAATACAGTTTAAATATATGTGAGGTCATCCATTTCATTAGTTAGTGCCATTCATTTTATTTATTTATTTATGTTTATTTCATCACTTATTTCACTTGTTATTCCTTTATTCACTTGTCATTCTGTATGCATTTATTTTAATCATCACATGTACTCACTATGATAATATTAACAATAATAATAATGATTCATAATAATAATGATTCACTCCATTTATCACTTAATTGTTTATAGCGGAACTAATAATAACAATAATATAAATAATAATAATTATAATAATAATCAAAATAAATACAAGACATATACATGATAAAAATAAAACAGATAAACCCAATTGTAAAATGCAGAAAACAGTAATGATGAAAGCATACAAATTAACTAATATTATAACAGCCAGTGAAATACAAGCAAATATCAACCAATTTGTAAAGTATGGCAAATGAATGAGAAAGCATACCATAAACAAGATTAGAGTTCCGGTGTAAATAAAACATAGGATGACATGGGGTGGAATTGTGAAGGGGAGAAAAAATTTCTGCTCGAGCCTAACTTCATAAAATTTCGTCACATCATGCTCACTCAGCAAAGGGTGTTGTCTTCTATTGGCACATCTTTTAATGCCTTCATACATTACCCTTCTCTGCTCTTGACTTCCTTCTCGCATACCCAAGGTTAGTGCATCAATAAAGCCAGGTTTTCTCATGATTTGAGCTAAATGAATGTAAAACTCAAGAACAAATTTCTGAGCCCAGTAGTGGTACGTAATAAAGAACATTATAGTGCTGAATACAGGATACACATACCCAATGGCCATCATATACCACAAGTTATAACTAATGGAGTAATTAATCGTTTCATTACTGTAGTTACTAAAGTTCCCATAATAAAGGTGTCCTTTAGTTTTATTGTGATCTTCAGCTGTTTGACGATATTCTTGATGAAAGCGAATGCCAATCATTGTAATCATTAGTACATGGATACCCATTTGACAACAAGCATAAATTACAAACCAAATGTGGAATTTTGCTTTGTTTAACTCTTGGTTTTTAGCTCGTGCTAGTATAATCAATGAACCAATCAAAATTAGTACTCTACAGATGTAAACGGTGAAAAAAGTGTATGCTAAGCTTAGTAATAATGTTTTCCAATGATTTTTTAAAACTCCATTAGAATCCTTTATGTATTCTATGTCAAATTTAAAAATGCTAATGATTAGTTGCGGATAAAAAATAAGTTCAATCATGATAACACTAGTGAGGTCAAGTATTGCTGCATATCGTTTTGGACAGCTCTTGCATGTACGTTGAAAGCAGTAATTAGGGTCAGCATATTCCACTGCTGTTGATGTAGAATTTATAGAAGCCTCTGACAGAGTACTTTCATCACTATTTTCTAGCTCGTCGTTGCGTTGTGAAGTTTTAACCAAAGACTTACACCATGTTCGAATTCGACAACAACTACTATACCAATGATAAAGCACATTAAAAGATTCCAATAGAACCATAATAAAACTAACTATCATGCCTCCTAATAAAAGTTTTTTTTCATCATCAGTGGTCTTGTTGTGAAGAAATGATATAACAGAAGATATAAAGAAAGCAACTTGTATCAAAAATGAGAGGTACTTCTGTACCCCACCAAAAATCCTTCCCAGCCGAGTGAGATAGGCATTATAGAGTGTAGAAACAATTGCCTTGGTTCCGATAACTGTTTGTTTCTTGAGTCGCGCAATTAGCTCACCTAAGCTAAATTCATCATCAGGAGGTTTAAAACACACTCTTGATGAACAGCAGCACTGTAAGCATTTCCTATGGCAGGATAAAGCTTCATTCTCATCTTCCGCATCATGAGTACTTTCACTTTCAATATCCAAGTTGCGTAGAAAGCCTTCATATGTAGTATAATTCCATGAGGCGGACTGTCTAACATGACAAATATCTTTATCTTCTGATGCTAGTAGTCTGGATCTCTCATTATGTTGTTCTGATGTTAGTAGTTTCTCATCGCATTGTTCTGTTCGAATGTCTATAACGACATTGTTCTCTAAACTTGCTTTCTGCTGACTCCTGCGTAGCACAGTTTTCAATTTCACATTCGATGATTGACCATGATTACTCATTTTCCAGTAAATTTTCAATTAGCTTTTCCAATAAAAACTATATACATACATAAATAGGTGGACGAACAATTAATTAACTATTTTACAGAAGCATATTGGAGTCTATACTAATATTTGGTCAGTCACACACTACATGGTTACATTTGCAAGTTAAATTGTTACAATAGTCTAATACTAATTGTAGGCACTACACATAAATGCTTGTTGAGTCAATGGGTACTACTGAATCTTCCCAAGACAAGCATATACATAAAAAACTCAATAGATACTCACATGTTTTTGCTTCTTGCTTTCCTTCAACAAAACAAAAATGACTTAATGCTTAACATTCACGAATTAAAATTTGATGGAATTTATACTGACCATTCTTGCACAAGTTACTATCAGTCATAATCAGTGTTACATAAACTAACACATGATTGAACTACTGCTGCATGTTAGCAACCTATGCACAAAATATTGCTACCAGCACCACAAAGAAACAAGTGAAGTCAGTATGAGAAGAATAAGACAAATAACATCGATTACTATATTCTATTGTGTGTCACAGTATAATTCATAGTAACACATAACTACTGATAGATAAAGGTACACTGCACTATAATACATGAATAAATGAACACTTTAAACACCTAATGAACTGTCGGCAACACCTGATAAGCCATTATACTTCATTATAATAACAATGACACAGAGTTTCTACATTAGTCTATGAAAGCCTTGGTATAATGAAAAATGGATTAATTGAGCTCCATTATATTATATAATATATACATGTAGCTTCAAACAAAGAAAAATATCACAAATACAACATGTAGGCAGACAATAATATAAATGTTACACAATACAAAATAAATTAAATAATATTACCTGTAAAAATATTTACACATAACTAGCAATTCAATGATTGAATCTAACAGGCTCATACAGACTAGGTGAAACATTGTCCTAACTTGCCTGAACAAGGCATACACATGTATATTATATATCACACATTTCTAATTAAAATGATCAAAGACACGGTCAATTAAATTTATTGTCCCACAAGTGATACAATTTGGGCAGAGTCAGGGCCGGACACAATCCAGAGAAAATTTACTCAATAGTTACAATAACACACTTTTTTAAGGCTGTGCTGTAATACAGTGTAGGTCTATGAGGTTCTATTGGGTTAAAATACCTCTGTATTTTGGGCATGAAACAAATTGCCATACAAGTGAGTAACCTTATCTGGGTTTCACTTTATAACATGCATGTATAGCCATGTATACACATGTATTTGTATATAAATAATTGCATTAAATTTTATATAAAAATCCATTAGGGCTTCACTGAACAATAACAACAAACTACATGATTAAAGGTATCTACATGGTGCATCACAGAACACATGAGAGTATAATTATATTGGTATCATGCAAAGTAAACTTCTATACTATTTATGATAAGGCCATAGACAATAACAACGACAACAGCATAAAAATTAACCACCAGTATTAGTATATATGAGCAGTAAACGACAGCTATTTCTTCATAAGTTTGGCTCTCTGTAAAAACTAACCAGATTACAAACGAAATTCTTCCCAGCAAAATGGTTTCTAATTAAAGAATACAGCAATATTTCTCCTAGACAGCAGTAGGAGGATGAGGCCTATATCATATACTCATTGGTATCAACTCCTGTATAACAATACAATACACATGTAATGAGGCTATACAGTGGTAAGTTACAGTGGTATATATAGGATATATCTGTAGATATTAAAAAAAACCCAGCAAACACTGACTAATCTGCCTGGACCCACAAGACTATACATTTATACATTCCATGCTGACAAATGGGCAGAATTACTTACTGAAGCCCCTAATTGGTTAATCACAACTATTTCCTTGATCCCTTCATATAACTGATGATGTTGTACATAATGATTACACAGAGCTGTTTGCATGATGTATAACTTGGTATGTTTACTGAAACTATATATCATATAAAGATGTTGGTAGATTTATAGTGTAAAAATAAAAATTTGTTCAAGGCAAAAATTTTATGCAACTTAAATTTTATGGATTAGAGCATGTGCAATATTGAGTCACATGATAAAATTTGCTTACCATGTGACGTTGAATAAGTTTTCCAATAAAAAATATACCAAGACCACAACTGCTACTATAAAATTTTACTCATTATCACACACAATCACTGAATCTGCATATCAAAAGTGCAAGTATAACTTTTAAAAAAAGTTGTATAGCAATGAATGATGACATACAATACAAAATGAGAAAAATATACAGCTTAAGCTCAAGAAAAAAAAATTGCTCCAGAGCTAGGTTATATAAAAAAAATCAAACACAAACCTATAAATAAAAACAACGTAAGCAATGCTAAAAAGTATAAAGGCTCATTAACTATTAAATAAGGAATGAACACAACAGTAATGATGAAAGCATACAGATTAACTAATATTATAACAGCTAGTGAAATACAAACAAGTATAAACCAATTTGTCGAGTACGGCGAATGAATGAGAAAGCACACCATGAAGCAGATTAGTGTTCCGGTGTAGATAAAACACAGGATGACATGGAGTGGGATTGTGAAGGGAAGAAAAAACTTCTGCTTGAATCTAACTTTGTAAAATTTTGTCAAATCATGCTCACTCAGCAAAGAGTGTCGTCTTCTATTGGCATATCTTATAATGCCTTCATACATTACCCTTCTCTGCTCTTGACTTCCTTCTCGCATACCCAAGGTTAGTGCATCAATAATGCCAGGTTTTCTCATGATTTGAGCTAAACGAATGTAAAAATTGAGAACAAACTTTTGTGCCCAGTAGTGGTAAGCAATGAAGAACATTATAGTGCTGAATACAGGGTACACATACCCAACGACCATCATATACCATAAGCTATAACTAATGGAGTAATCAATCGTGTCACTATTACTGTTGTTACTAAAGTTCCCATAATAGAGGTGTTCTTTAGTTGTGTTGTGATCTTCAGCTGCTTGACGATATTCTTGATGAAAGCGAATCCCAATCATTGTAATTATTAGTACATGGATACCCATTTGACAGCAAGCATATATTACAAACCAAATGTGAAATTTTGCTTTGCTTGATTTCCGATTTTTAGCTCGTGCAAGTATAACTAATGAACCAATCAAAATTAGTACCCGAGAGATGTAAACGGCGAAAAAAGTGTATGTGAAGCTCAGTAGACCTCGGAATAATGTTTCCCAATGATTTGTCAAAACTCCACTAGAATCGTTTATGTATTCTATGTCAAATTTTAAAATACTAAGGATTAATTGTGGATAGAAAATGAGTTCAATCATGACAACATGTGTCAGGTCTGCATATTGTTTTAGACAGCTCTTACAGATACGCTGAAAGCAGTGATGTTCAGGATCAGCATATTCTACTAAATTAGAATTTATAGAATTAACCTCTGCCAGAGTACATTCATGACTATTTTCTAGCCCATTGTTACGTTGCGAAATTTCCCGCAAAGATGTTTGAATTCGACGGCAACCACTGTTACAATAGCTGTACCAATAAAAAAGCACATTCAAAGATTCCAATAGAACCGCAATAAAGCTAACTATCATGCCTCCAAGTAAAAGATTTTTTTCATTATTAGAGGTCTTGTCATGAAGGAATGATATAATGGAAGATACAAAGAAAGCAACTTGTATTAAACATGAAAAATACTTCCGTACTTCACTGAAAATCCTTCCTGACCGAGTTAATCGATAGGCATTGTATAGCGTAGAAAATATTGCCTTAGTTCCAATAACTGTTTGTTTCCCAAGTTGTGCACTTAGTTCACCTAAGGTAAGGTTGTCACTAGGAGGTTTAAAACACACTCCAGATAAACAACATTGTAAGCATTTCCCATGGCAGGATAATGGCTTATTCGCATCTTCTGCATCAATAGTATGTTCACTTTCAATATCCAAGTCGCGTGCAAAGCCTTCATATGTAGTATAATTCCATGAGGCAGACTTTCTAACACGACAAATATCTTCATCTTCTGATACTAGTAGTCTGGATCTTTCATCATATTGTTCTGTTTGAATGTCAATATCAACAAAGGTCCCTAAACTCAGTGTTTTCTGCTGACTCATGCATGGCATGGCTTTCAATTTCCCATGTGAAGATTGACCATGATTGCTCATTTCCAGTAAATCTTCAATTAGCTTTCCCAGTAGAGACTATATACATACATAAATAGGTGGACATACAATTAATTAACTATTACTATAGCACAACTATAACTATTACTGGAGTCTACACTAATATTTGGTCAGTCACACACACAATAAACACAACTACACTTGTAAGTTAATTGTCACAATATAGACTATGCTTTATAGGCACTACACATGAATGCTTGTTGAGCATACATATAACAGGTACTAATCTTCCCAAGACAAATGTATACATAAAAGGTTCATTATACACTCACATGTTTTTGCTTCCTTCAAAAAAAAATGACTAAAATGCACAGCAAGTACGATGGTCTAACAATCACCAGATAAACTTTGATAGAATTTATAGTAACCATTCTCTTACAAGATACTATCAGTGTTACATAAATTAACACATGACTGAGCTACCACCGCCAGCAGACTATGCACAAAATATTGCTGCCAAGTAAACAAAGAAACAAGTGAGATTGGTTGGTATGAGGGAACAAGACAAACGATAACATTGATTATACTATCCTATTGTGAATCACAGTGCAGTTCATAGTAACACATAACTGCTGATAGATAAGGTGCACGAGACTATAATACATGAATAAATGAACACTTACATATAGGCAAATAATAATTCACAATACTATAAATACAGATAAAGTATTTAGATAACAATTCAATACGTGAATGTAACAAGCTCAAATTAGCTTAAACATTGTCCTGACTTACCTGAACAAGATATATGCATAGGTTATATACCGAGATAAAGGTTTTTGTGGGATTTACCACACCGAGTGACGAAGTCATGAGGTGTGATAAATCCCATAGAAACCGTACTGAGGTACATGTATTTAACTGGCTTCTACCATGACTATAATGGTCACACTTTAACAGGAAATCCATTATAAAAGCTAACATATAATTGTACAGCTTGAATTTAATGGATTTGAGCTTATACGATATTGAATCACATGGTAAAATTTGCTTACCATGTGGTGTTGAATGACTTTTATAATTAAAAATATACCAAGACCACAACTGCTACTACGAAATCTTACTCATTATCACACACAATCACTGAATCAGCATATCGAAAGTGCAAGGAAAAACTTTTTAAAAAAGTTGTATAGCGATCATGACATACAATACAGGGCTGGCAAAAAAAAAAGTATACAGCTTATAAACACTAGAATGATGCTGAAAAAAATTGCTCTACAAGTTATATAAAAAAAAATACAAAATATACATCACATGCAAAAAGTGAAATAGCAAAAACTAATGCAAATGACATTGTAAAGCATAAAGGCCTATTAAATATTAAATATGGGATGTACAAAACAACAATGATGAAAGCATACAAATTAACTAATATTATAACAGCCAGTGAAATACAAACAAATATAAAACTATTTAGGGAGTACGGCGAATGAATGAGAAAGCACACCATGAAGCAGATTAGAGTTCCGGTGTAAATAAAACATAAGATGACATTGAATGGGATTGTGAAGGGAAGAAAAAACTTCTGCTTGAATCTAACTTTGTAAAATTTTGTCAAATCATGCTCACTCAGAAAAGGGTGTTGTCTTCTATTGGCACATCTTTTAATGCCTTCATACATTACCATTCTCTGTTGTTGACTTCCCTCTCTCATTCCCAAGGTCAATGCATCAATAAAGCCAGGTTTTCTCATGATTTGAGCTAAACGAATGTACAAATCAAGAATAAACTTTTGTGCCCAGTACTGGTACGTAACAAAGAACATTATAGTACTGACTACAGGGTACACATACCCAATGGCCATCATGTACCACAAGTTATAACTAATGGCGTAATTTATTGTTTCATTACTGATGATACTGAAGTTCCCGTAATAAAGGTGTTCTTTAGTTTCTTTGTAATCTTCATCTGCTTGATGATATTCTTGATGAAAGCGAATGCCAATCATTGTAATCATTAGTACGTGTATACCCATTTGACAACAGGTATAAATTATGAACCAAATGTGGAATTTTGCTTTGCTTGATTTCTGATTTCTCGCTCGTGCGAGTATAACTAATGAACCAATCAAAATCAGTACTCGACAGATGTAAACCGTGAAAAGAGTGTTTGCAAAGCTCAATAGACCTCGGAATAATGTTTCCCAATGATTCTTCAAAACTCCACTAGAATCATTTATGTATTCTACGTCAAATTTTAAAATACTAAGAATTAATTGTGGATAGAAAATAAGTTCAATCATGACAACATGAATCAGGTCAAGTATTGCCGCATATCGTTTTGGACAGCTCTTGCAGATACGTTGAAAGCAGTGATAATCAGGATCATCGTATTCCACTGCTGTTGACGATAAATTTATAGAAGCCTCTGACAAAGAGATTTCGTGAC
The DNA here is from genome assembly GCA_036873525.1 of Chalinula nematifera. Taxonomy (NCBI): domain Eukaryota; kingdom Metazoa; phylum Porifera; class Demospongiae; order Haplosclerida; family Chalinidae; genus Chalinula; species Chalinula nematifera. The sequence continues at coordinate 13,618 of JAYJLX010077474.1, forward strand.
TATTTTCTAGCTCAAAGTCGTGCTGTGAAGTTTCACGCAAAGATCTACACCATGTTCGAATTCGACGATAACCACTGCTATAACCACTGTACCAATGATAAAGCACATTCAAAGATTCCAATACAACCGCAATAAAACTAATTATCATGCCTCCAAATAAAAGCTGTTTTTCCTCACCATGGGTCTTCTTGCTAAGGAAAGATATAACAGAAGATACAAAGAAAGCAACTTGTATTAAAAATGAAAGATACTTCCGTATCTCACTGAATACCCTTCCTAAACGAGTTAATCGATAGGCATTGTAGAGCGTAGAACCGATTGCCTTAGTTCCAATAACCGTTTGTTTCCTGAGTCGCATACTTAGCTCACCTAAGCTAAGTTTGTCACCAGGAGGTTTAAAACACACTCTTGATGAACAGCAGCATTGGAAGCATTTCCCACGGCAGGATAATGGCTCATTCCTATCTTCCGTATCATGAGTACTTTCACTTTCAATATCCAAGTCGCGTGCAAAGCCTTCATATGTAGTATAATTCCATGAGGCGGACTTTCTAACACGACAAACAGCTCTGTCTTCTGATGCTAGTAGCCTGGATCTCTCATTGCATTGTTCTGTTCGAATGTTTATGTCAATATTATTATTCCCTAAACTTGCTTTCTGCTGAGTCCTGCATGGCATGGTTTTCAATCTCACATTTGATGATCGACCATGATTGCTCATTTTCCTCTCCCGGTAAAGACTACATAATAGGCAGACATACAATTAATTAACTATATTTAGTTAATTAATTAACTATTACTGAAGCACATTCGAGTCTATACTAATCTTCTCAAAACAAGCGTATACATAAAAGGCTCCATATACTCACATGTTTTCGCTTCTTGCTTCTTTAAAAAAAAAAGACTAAATTGCCACAAGTATGATGACCTAACAATCATCAGTTGAAGCTCACCAGTTGAAACTGGATAGAATTTATACTAACTATTCTTTCACAAGTTATTATCAGTGTTACATAAACTAACACATGACTGAGGTATTACTGCTAGCGACCAGCATATGCACAAAACAATGCTGCCAGCAAACAAAGGAACAAGTAAGATTAGCATAAGGGATCAAACAAGACAGATAACATTGACTATTCTATTGTGAACCACAGTGCAATTCATAGTAACACACAATTACTGAATCATATTGATAGATGTCATAGATAGCATAGTACAGTCGTTCATTTTGGGTGGGAAAGGGTTGGGTAATGGTTTCGGGGTAATCCTGGGCCCTACTGGAACCGGGAAGACCTTCACAATAAAAAAAGCTTGCCAAACCATGCCCAAAGGGACGCTATACTATGAGGTCACTGGGGTACATAGTTTCCCGAAGGACTTAGCCAAGGCAGTAGGGATGAGGATTAAACCGGGTGTAATCAGTTACTTGACGGGAAAATATTTTCCGTATTTTCCAGGGCATTACCAACTTCCCGTAGACTATGCATGTTGAATGTATAGAATATGTTATTAAAATTTTGGCCGATAGAGCCATTGCTTTTAGAAAGCAGACCGGATGTTGCTCAACTGTATTCATCGATGGGGCAGATTTAATCGCTAAGCACGATTCAGTACTCAGTAGCCTTTATTAAATTGGTCGATCTGGCCAAAATATACGCTAATAAAGGCCGTTTGAGGATTGTTTTTGGATGTTCGGAAGGCAGCATCATTCCATTGTTCGATAATACTTCGTCAAAATCACGCTGCGTTATAATGGAAATAGTCGATGTCGCAGATATTGAAGCCCTCCAATATTTGATTGACTCGGGTCTAAGCAATAACTTGGCAAACGGAGTAATTACAGCCGTAGGAACACGAATCATTTTCTTGGCAAGAGCTATCTGTCTATATCATCAGTACCGATCACATCATATGCTGAAGGAGATTTATTGGATTTATTTCTTTTTTTGCATTTCACACTCCATGTACCACAGTACGAGGATGGTGGATGTTCCTCTTCGATTTCCAAGTTCTGTATAAAACCTTCATACACATGATTCTATAACATGATGGGTATCCACGTCTCCGCCCAATGCCACTAATCTAACTCTCTCGTCGCAATTACGAGATATGGTTTCTAATCCCAACTGTTGCTGTGATGGAGAGCTGCTTTGATTGCTCATGTACGTCTTCGATCAACAGCAGCTTCCCAGCAATAGCAAGTGTGATGGAATGACACTCAGTAGTTAAATTTGATTCAATTTATATTGACGATTCTTTCAGTAAAAGCGTTGTATAAACTAACACATGACCAAGTTATGGGTATGGCCTATGCCACACCCACACCATCAAAAACACTGCCCACAAATCGACAATAAACACATACGTTCCATCAATGAACATATGATATAAATTACAATCACACACGTACAAAGTTGTTATACATTATTCTATGTAAACCTTGGTACAATAAAAAAAAAACAGATTGACTCAATTAATTATTAAATATTGATTATGGATTAAATATTGTATATTATACATATTGGCTTCAAACGAAGATGGACCAAATTTAAACACTCATTTTTGTTCCACCTAGATTTATATAATTATACACAAAAACACACTACATGGAACCAAATTGGATGGCAAATTTTGTTCCACCTAGATTTATATATACACTATACACTACATGGAACCAAATTGGTTGGCAAATTTTGTTCCGCCTAGATTAATATATACACTATACACTACATGGAACCAAATTTGAACGGTAATTTTTGGTCCGCCGTAAGCTATATGCAAACCTTGGTATAACGAAAAACGAATTGATTTGATTCCATACATGTATACAGTTTCAAACAAAGAAAAATATCATAAAATACAACATGTACGAAGATAATTTAATAATTCAATATACCATAAATACTCTAATAGGTTTCACTTAATTAGAAACGTGTACCTAGTAACACATCAATACAAAATTGCATGTAAAGTATTCAGCTAATGATTTGATAAGTGAAACAGGTTCAGATTAGGTCAAACAATGTCCCAAATTGCCAGAACAAGCCATAGATTATATAATATTACATCACTAATTTCTAATTAAAATGATAAAAATACAGTCAATCAAATGTAACGTCCCATAGGTGGGCGGAATCAGGAGGTGGGGACACAGTGCTAATTATCCACTAGTTGCAATAACACAATCCCTTTCATTATAAAGCCGAGTAAAAAGGCCTACCAGGCTCTATTGGGTTCAGTAAAATTGTATTTTGGGCATAAATCAAATTAATCTAGGTATATCATACGCATGAGTAACCTCATATAGGTTTAACCTTATAACATGCAAAAATAATTCCTATCATAATAATTATATACAATAATAACCTTAGTCTTCATCCACAACATGCTTCACTGAGATATTGACCCAATCCTTCATCATGGTGCTTGTACCAGTAGATGTTCTTTGCTTGCTCTACTCCTCTTGCACATCAATAGTGTATCTCACCCAGTGACACATTAGCTTGCAATGAAGAGCATCACGAAACGAAAGGAACTTTGAGCAGCATTACCTGTAACCAAAAAGTCGCCATCTTTTATTTGATTATTTCAATATTATTTTTAAATCAAGTCTCTAGTCTATGATCTAATCCGGTACAATCAGCTGATTTTTAACCGCCAAAGTTTGGCGGCAAATTTAAGGGACAGGATAGGTCACTTGAGGAAGAAGAAAAAGAAGCTGAAGGTCTTTCAGTACGTGTGCTTGAAGAGCTCTACATCTGTGTGTTTCTGCCACAGCTGCCCGGATCAGTTCAGGATGTTGGTATGAGTGTGTTGTGTGATAGTGATACATATACTCAAGTACATGTGCTGTTATTTTAGCCTGTGTATTAGTATATCCACATAGAGTGCCTTGCTCAGTCTGTTTGTGTGTTATAGTTTTGTTAATACTTAAAGTATACCCTCATACTATTATAGTACTCTAATACGATAGTGTATACCCCCTTACCTTACTGATAATGAGAATTGTGTTTGTTGGGTAAATAATAGAAAGTTAACTATTTAGTCCCTTATATAAACTAAAGTCGCTATGCGTAAAGGCAAACAAAGTTGTTATTTCGCTGTATTTGAATCGGTAACTCAATCTCTGGACTAATTAATTTTATTAGGCATTATTAATTTTTGTGAACATGTGTTCACTGTTGTCCCATGCCAGAGATTATACATTATATGGTTCAAATATTGTGAAATCGCAGGTTGATTTGTTTTTATGTTTAGTTACTTTGGTTTGTATAACTGGTTGAATCGTTGATATTCTATTATTTAATCAACTAAAGGCTGATTCACACTATAAATGTAACGTAAACATAACGAAAGTGAATACAGAGGAAGAGTACGAATTGTTATCATGACGTAAAGAGTTGAATAAATTTCAACTCTTACGTCACATTAAAAATTTGTACTCTTCCCATGTATTCACTTTCATTATGTTTAACATTACGTTTATAGTGTGAATCAGTCTTAACACAATTCTCATTAATACTAAGGTAAGAGAGTGTTATACTATCGTATTTGAGTATTGTAAGAATAGGCGTATGCTTATGTGTTTATTCATAGTTACAGCGTTAACACAAACTGACTCACTCAACCACTTCAGTACACTTCATAGTCTGATATTTAATTGTATATCTTCTACTCCATTACTATAGGCATTTCTAGTGTGTTTTGATGGTGCTCTCCTCCCTTATATGGATTGTAAGATATTGTGTATGATGTGTTCAATATAATGTTTATATAATAATTATTGTTGTTTATCCACATGTCTCTCTCTCCTTACCCTGGGTGGGAGGGCCCACGGGAGGGTCGTTTAACAATACATGTACTTCTATTATTTTTCATCTGTTCTAATTTTTTGTCGTTGTTTGTTCTTTGCTCAGGTGTTGCTTTGGGTCTCTGGCTCTGAGGGATCTAGGGTTTCTGGGTCTGTGTTCAGGATAATCAGGTACATAATTATATATTATTATTATATATATATTATTATTATATCTAATCCACCCCTGTGTTCTCTCCTATAGGTTCCTTTAGGTTCTGGATCTGGCTGTAGGGTCTGCTCAGGAGGTTATCAAGTTAGTTGGGGGTTACATGTAGTTTGCATGCTGGGTTTTTATGTCTTATCCGTATGTTCTGCTCTTTCCCTCTCCCACCCATAGGATATAGGTCCCCGGACCTGGAGGGAGCTCAAGACCCCGAAGCAACACTTTGGTGAGTTTAATGTAGTATAGTTAGGTAGTTCCCCCCCTTATACATGTACTGGGTGCTATTTAGTAGTACATGTACTTAGAAATACAAAAATATTAAAAAATGAAGTAAAAGAAGAATAGCAGTATATAATAGTAAGTAATATAAGTTATTAACAGCATTAATAAGCTGAATCAAGTAGGTGTGGCTAATTAAAAGGTGTGGCTGGTTATGTGGGTGTAACTATAATACAATAAGGTGTGGCTACAGATAGTAGGTGTGGTTATGAATGGTAAGTATAACTATAATGGCTAGGTGTGGTAAATGGTAGGTGTGGCTATAAATGATAGGTGTGGCTATAAATAGTAGGTGTGGCTATAAATAGTAAGGCGTGGTTATAAAATAGTAAGGCGTGGTTATAAATAGTAGGGCGTGGCTACAAGAATTGAAATGATAGGTGTGGCCATAAATAGTAAGGCGTGGTTATAAAATAGTAAGGCGTGGTTATAAATAGTAGGGCGTGGCTGCAAGAATTGAAATGATAGGGTGTGGCTATAGTAATGGTAGGGTATGGTTGTAATACAAACAGGTATAGCTGACTATACAATAGGGTGTGGCTGACTAATGTGGGTGTGGTGTATTTTCTTGTAATGCTATATAGCTACATGTGTATATAATATCCATAGGAACTAATGGCTGTCGTACACATTTAATAATATGTGATTCTGTCAACAGTGACTTAGAGCATGCATATGCGTTCTCAGTAGCCCAATTAATCAGTGTAACTTTAATTCAAGGACTTAATAGAAAAAAAGGTCTACAAAAAGTAGTAATACAATCAGCATAAAATGTATCATAGAGAAAAAAAATAATGTTTACTTCCTAAGAAAAAAAAATTGTTAAGTAACCATGTTTTTTTATTTGTAATTCCATAGTCCGTTAATCAGTGTAAAGTATGAAGAACTGTATGGGAGGATAATAGTTTTAAAGTTCTCTACATCCTTGGATAGGGTTGGTGTTCATATCGGTCAGAGCTCCTGTCCTATAGGCAAGGTAACAGTCCTGCTCTTGTAGATCAATAGTGCACACATCTTTACGTTTTATCTCATTTAAATCATTTTCATCTAGTTCTATAATCAGCTGTGGACCGCTATCGGTGATGAGAGTAACGTTGTACTCGAGCTGATGTTGTCTGTTGTCATTCTCAGGAACTGAAGCCAGTGTTTCATTGGATCTCAATGCCAGGTAATCATACAGTACACTCTTGTCTAGGACAGTTTCAGTGAAATTTAAAATTAGTCGACCGAGATTCATATCGATAACAAACCCTTCCAGGATCGGTGGGGTCAAATCTTGAGTATACTTGGTCTCCGATATTGGTACAATGGCGGACGTAACCACAGAATTATAATTCATATCATCGATCGTTATTGCATCGATGGATAGGAAGGTGTCATTAGCAGATGTGGCCAGCTCATCTCGATACTTGATTTCATTCAGATCATCGTTAGTGAGCTTGATCTCTACCACTGGTCCATACTGTGGTAATACGTAGTCGTATAGACCGCCCAGCGTGTAGGACTGAGTATGTGTGCCATCGTCATTGTTATACAGGGTAATACCAGAGGTATCCAAACTGGAACTGTTTACGGTTTCACTGAAGCTCAACGTCAGTATACCAGTGTCCATGTCCAGCTCGTAATCTTCTAGTACAGTACGTCTCCTGTCCTCAGTGAACAGAGTTACGGCTATAGCACTTCCAGGTGGAATCACAACGTTATCGTTGCCTGATGTGTCTTTCACAGCCAAGGACGCTATGTACAGATATGTGTTATTCTGGCTGGTGGTAAGGTTCGTTCTCTTCTTTATTTCATTGAGGTCATTATTATCAATGATTATTGTTATCATAGGTTCAATCACCATATCGTCTGTATCGCTGGCTGAGGTCAGAGTGAAGGAGTTCTCTATGGAGGTATCTCCAATGAACCCCGTCAGTGTTATTCTCGTCTCATCAAGAGTATCTCCCGATATGGTTTCATTGAAATACAGTGTTAGTGTTCCTTCGTCCATATCCAGATCAAAGCTCTCAACCAGTGGACTATTCTCATCTGGGTAGTAGAACCGAGGCGGTTTGACCATCATTCCCTCTAGTGGTATCACAGTCCTTAAAACTATGTCATGAACAGTGTCACTGGTCATCCTTAGGTATGTTGTCTCTTCAGTTAGAGCTATGTATCGTTTCTTAAGGACATTCAAATCATCATTGTCTATTTGTATCAGCAGGGTTGGTGAATCCTCAGGTGTCAGGACATGCTGTATCTGTAACGTATACTCATCATCAGAATCAATAGGTTCTTCTGACGATGACTGGAATGACAATCCTGTGATGTTGAAGCTGTTTCGATTCACTGTTTCTGAGAAGTACAGTGTAAGGAGACCCGAGTCCATGTCCAGATCGTATTCTTGTAGATACGGGCGCTCACTGTCATCATTGAATGTCTTGGCTGTGAGTGCATTACTGGAAAGTATGGGTTGGACATAGTTATCGTTCAGATCGGTTGCGAATGTATATGGAATAACAATATTAGTGGTGTAATTACCCCTCAGGAGAGACAGGAGTTTCTTGATCTCATTCAAGTCATCATTCGACATCTGTACAGTGAACAGAAGTAGGTCAGAGCTGGACACATTGCCTTCGGTGAGGGTGAAGTTCTCATAGTAACTGCTATCAGTGATGTCTTGGACTGATTGTAGTGTGATTTGTGTTACATCGATGGAATCCAAGTCAATGGGCTCATCGAATCTCAAATAAAGTTCACTGGCATTAACATTAGTACCCAATTCGATCAGTTTAGGTCTGACATTGTCTGGAGTGAACATATCTGTACACAGTGCTGTTGCCTCGATGGCATTAGACGCCATATCATGGACACTCTTACCATTGACATGCAAGCAAGTATCGTTATCAGATGTTGCTAATTCCAGTCTTCGTTTGATCTTATGAAGATCCACGTCATGAAGCTCGATTTGGATAATGGTTGAGTTCATCTGTAGAACTGTTCCTTTGGTTAGTTTAACCATGTGTTCAGGAGTGTCTGTATCGTCTGACTGTATGGTGAATCCATTCACCATTATTGTACCAGCATCAATGGTCTCGTCGAATGTTAAAGTCAAGACCTCTGAGGTGAGATTCAGAGCAAAGTCAACCAATCTTGGAACAGTTTTATCTGCAGTAAACTTTCTGATGCTATCAGCACTACTGTTCTTTATTTCGTCTACCTTCAGTCCAACATTGTCTGCAACAAAGAAGGACTGAACAGAGAGGAAGGTGTTGGATTCATTATCGGCAAGATCATAAAGCTCTTTAATAATGTTCAAATCATCAGTGGAGATTTCGATAACTACAGTAGTCAACATATCGAAACTAGCATTACCAGACTGAATGGTGTGATAGTCACCATCAACAATAGACTCACTGCTCTGTAACGTCAGCCCTTGAACATTTATTGATGTGATATTGATGACTTCAGTGAATGTTAGTATCAGTAGACCTTCGTCCATGTTTAAGTCGAAGTCTGTGATCTTTGGTGTTGTGTTGTCTGGTCTGTAAGCCATAGCTAGTAAGGGGTCTTCTTCATAGATTGGTGTGTTCCAGTTGTTACTGTAGTCGGTTACAGTGAAGTTTGACACAGCAAGGTATGTATCCTGGAGTGTGGTAGCCAATGAAGTGATGTGTTTGATTTCATTAGAATCATCGCTTGTGAAACTCAAGATCACAATATGAGGCTGATGGCTCTCCACAATGGTGTCACCATCAGTTAACATATATGCCTCATCGTCTGATAGAAGCACGATCTCTTCAAAGTCTATTTTATCATGTTGAACGCTTTCACTGAATGTGAGGTACAGTTTGAGCTCATTCATGTCCAGTGTGAAGTTACGGATTTCAGGGGGTGTTGTGTCAGGTATGACATCAATGACTGCCTGAGGCTCTGTATCGAAACAGTAGCTATTTCCACTGGTGTCTTCTATTGCACTGGACGTCAAATACACGTATGTATTGGTTGCATCAGTGCCTAAATTAGTATTGGTCTTGATAGTGTTTAAGTCGTACTCTGAGAGTGTGATGTTCATGTATAGAGTATACTGTTGCCCATCATAGGAGATCATTGTCAGCTGATGAGAGGGATCTTTAAGTTCTGATGTTCCATAAATGTACAATTCACTCTCATTGAAAGTGGTTGCATTGACTGGCTCAGAGAAGGTTAACATCAGTACACCTTCATTGAGGTCGAATTCAGATGCAGCTAGTTCAGGACAGTTTGTGTCATTCGTATACATTTGTACCTTTCTGGCTTCAGCATTAGTGATGGCAATGATAGAGTTTTCGAACTGGTCGTCGATCAAGCTGGTGGTGATTGTCAGGAAGGTAGTATTTGCTGAGGTTGCTAGACCAACGAGTTCCTTTATATTGAACACATCGTAGCTCGATAACTGGAACTTCAATTCAATTCCATAGTCATATGTCATAACAACAGTGGCTGGATCATGTTGGATGGTGTACGAGTCAGTCTTTCCTTCCATGTATACTTTAGTATTCTGGAACGTCATGGCGTGTAGCATCAATGAAGACTCGTTCACACTCTCTGAGAAGTACAGTGTCATGTATCCATTATCCATGTCCAAATCATGAGCTAACAGTCTTGGAGGTATCGTGTCTTCATAGACATCAGTGGCATTCAGAGAATCGAATGATTCAATTGTGGTTAGTACGTTATAAGCCATATCTAGAACAAGGTTTGATGAAGCGGAAATGAATGTGTTGTCAATGTCTGTAGCCAGGTCGGTCTTGCTCTTTAAATTGTTCAAATCAACGTCAACCAATTGAACTCTTACTATTGGATCGTTTCCGTCCAGTACGGTTCCATTTGTTAGCTGAACAGAGAGGACATTGTTGTCTACGTCTGATTGAATAGTAATGGCTGACACGTTGAATGAAGACACATTCACTGTTTCTGAAAACGTAAGAGTGAGCACTTCACTAGTAAAGTTGATATTGAAATTAACAAGTGAAGGCTGCCTCTTGTCTTTGGTGTATTCTCGGACTTGCTGTGGGTCGGACTGGGGTATTTCTGTGACATTGTTATAGTTCATGTCCTGAATAGTATTCGATGTGATAGATATAAAGGTAGTCTCATTGTTTATAGCCAAGTCTGTTATACGAGCAATATCATCAAAATCATTCTTTCCTATCATCACCTTCAATATTGTACCATTATCACTGGTTGTGAGTGTCTCGGTAGTGAATGTAAACGTACTGTTTAGTGTAGCATTGGGTCTGGATAGAAGTGTCAACTGGAGGGAGTCCAGTGTTTGTGAAGCTACAGTTTCTGAAAAAGTGAGTACCAGTTCACGATCATTCATGTCCAGGTCAAATGAAACAAGGATTGGATCAGTACTGTCTTGTACGAACAAGTCAGCAGTAAGGAACAAGTCAGGCTCAATGACTGGATTCTTGTTCATGTCTTCAACCAATGCACCAGTGTAGCTAATACGAGTAGACTCAGCTGAGACACTAATATCCAGGTGGTATTTGATTTCATTCAAGTCTGGGTCGGTGAGTAGGAGTGATGGTTTGTATGTATGATCAGTATCAAGGATGGTGCCTCCAGTTAAACGATACAATGAGCCTTGTGTCCCATGGAATACTATATCCTTAGCATTGAAAGTGTTGATATTCACTGTTTCAGTGAAATTAAAATAGAGCACCTCACTGTCCAGATTGAAACTGTAAGATTCCAACGATGGTGGTACACTATCGGCTGTGTATAGAGTGACAGGTTCAGCTGATACGTTGAACACTGTGTTAACCAATAATCCAATCATATCCTGTACTGTTGAGTCTGTGAGTGACAAGTATGTATTGTTTTTCATTGAGGCCAGTTCTGTCAACCGTTTGATCTCGTTCCTGTCTGTGAAGCTCAGCATTACTGTAACAACAGGGTCGTTGTAGAGATCGAATGTACTGTCAGTGAGCTGGTGATATTGGGTGGAGTTATCCAACACATCCTCCTGCCCCTGTAGTGTGATCTGAGTAATGTCTAGTGAACTTGTATTAACCGTTTCTGTGAAGTATAGCGTCAAAGTATCGGCTGTCAAATTTAGATTGAAATAATCCAGCTCTGGTCGTGTCATGTCTTGAGTGAAGTTATCCACTCTGAGTGTTGTATTGATCACATACAAGTCATCCATGTCTTGTATCAGTAAGTATTGTATGGATATGAAGGTGTTGTTTCGTTCAGTTGCTATTGTTTTGATTCGTTTGATGTTATCCTCGTCTTCTTGTGAGAAGTTGATCACTATAACAGGACCATTGGTTGAGGCAGTTGTTCCTATGTTGAACCTGTAATCATCAGGCATAGAATGGCTGTAACTCTGGAATGTTATAGCAGAGTATTCAATGGACGACACATTGACGGTTTCAGAGAAGGTCAGTGTTAGCGTAACTCCATCCATGTCGAGGTCAAACGATCTCAACACTGGAGGCTCTGCGTCCTTGGTATAGTTGGTGACTCCTCTTGCTGATTCCTCACTGATAGCAACAACATAATTATCATCAACATCTTGAATTGCGTTAGATGTGAATGACAGGAAGGTATTATCTTCATCGGTTGCTAAGCTGGTCAATTTCTTGATCTCGTTAAAGTCAGCCTCTGAGATGTCAATCACAACAATAGAGCTGTATTCAGTACTTGTTTCACTGGAGTCTAACGTGAAACGTTGTGTGCTATTGGCTTCCATATTGTGCAGAGTGAAGGCGTCAATGTTGATGGATGAACCGTTCACTGTCTCAGAGAAATACAAGGTCAGAGTTTTATCATTCATATCCAATTCATAATAATCCAGTGTTGGAGGTGTGTCATCTTCAAGATAGTCAACTGTCCCCAGTGCACTGGTTGAAGGAATCGATACAACATCATTACCAAATACGTCCATCACAAGATAATCTGTGATGCTAATGAACGTGCTAGATTCATCTACTGCTAGTTCAATCAATTCCTTGATGTTATTGATATCCTCCAAACCAATAGCAACCGTTACATTGGGACCATATGAGCTGTTCACATAAGAGGACTCTTCACTTAGTGTGTAATGGTTGAAGAGATGGTCTCCGGCTTTGGTGTCTTGCAGTGTAATGGCACTGACATTCAACATCTCACCATCGACTGTTTCAGAGAAACTCATAATAAGTAGATTGGCATTTAAATCCAGGACGTACGACCTCAGCTTGGGTCTGGTCTCGTCTGGATAATATTTGGAAACTACTCTAGACGAGATCCCATTAACAAGTGGAGTTAATGGCTGATCATTCATATCCAATAGAGTAGACTGTTCTACTGCCAACCAAGTTGTGATATTGGTGAGGGCGATTCTTCTTTGTTTAATTTCATTGAGATCATAGTGAGTGATTTGTAGATACGCCATAACACTATCCTCTGTTCTGTTGAGTCTTCCACTGGTCAACATATACTGGTTGAGTTCGTTTGTTACATTAGAGCTTCGTTGAATGACTATACCATCGAATTCAGTGGTACTTACGTCCACTGTCTCAGGGAAGTACAAAATCAGCACACCAGTATCCATGTCCAAGTCAAACTTTAGCAGTACTGGTGGGGTGGAGTCTTGTATGTAGTCATACGCCATTATAGCCATGGATAGAGATAAGGCGTTGATCTGATTCTCATTTGTGTCTTCAGCTGCATCTGAAGTTAAGCTGAGGTACGAGGTATGTTTATTGGTATACAAGTACTCGTCCTGTTTGATATCATTCAGGTCGTCTTCAGTGAGGATAATGGTGATTTGGAGACCATTAGAGCTGTTGGTGGAGCCGCCTGTTAGTGTGTATGTGGTCAATGGGAATTCAGCGGATCCACTACCGTCTCCACTCTCTGAGACATTAGTGCCTGAGGAGAGGATGAAGTTAGTGTAGCCTATCGTACTGGCATTTACTGGTTCGTCAAAGTTTAGAACCAGTATACCTTCGTTGAGGTTTACAAAGAAGGACAGAAGGTTGGGATTGATCTCGTCAGGTGTAAAGACATCCACTATTTGTATGACGGCATTTATTGGGTTTGGAATTCCAGCCATGTCATTTACAGCCTCTTGTTCCAGCTGTAGCCATGTGTTGCTGTCGTTTGTTGCTAGTTCTTTGATTAGTTTAATATCATTGAGATCATCATAGTCTAACTTGAAACTAACAACAGTGCTATTTTCATTACTTAAGCTGCTCAAGTCCTTTAGTTCAACGGAATAGAATGTATCGTTGCTGTCATTATTATAGGGTGCAGACTGTATAGTTAGCTTGTTTATATTGAAGCTGTCAACATTAACCGTTTCATCAAATGTTAGTGACAGAAACTCGGATGTGAGATTCAGAGAAAATGCCAACAGAACAGGTGGTTTAGTGTCTGGAGTAAACTTCTTTACTTGTTTACCTTCGTCATACTCAATGGGTTCAACACTCAATCCTACCATATCATTCACTGTGTCTTCAGTTATTGAGATGAAAGTATTACTATCAATGGTTGCCAGTTGATATATTTTCTTTATTGCATTTAAGTCCTCAACTCCTATGTTAACAATAAGTACTGTACCATCGCTGCTGTCAGATGAGGAGTATTCAGGCAGCATTCCGTCAGTGAGGGTGTGGCTTTGAGATGGTATTGAATATTCACTGGATTGGAGTGTGATGGCTGAGATGTTTAGACTGTCAGCTTCAACTGTTTCACTGAATGTTAGTGTCAGTAAGGCTTCATCCATATCAAGGTCAAAGTTCACCAATACAGGATCGATCTCATCTTGAACGAAGTCGAACACATTAACTGCATCGTCTCCATCAATAGCAACTACAGAGTTCTCAGCCATATCAGTGATGGCGTATTCACTGAAAGAGAGATAGGTTGTGTTCTCGTCAGTAGCAATTTCTGTCAACCTCTTCAACTCATTGAGATCTGTTATACCGATATCGATCACTATACTGGTTCCATCAGGGGAAGCAGATGTACTGTTCTCTGATAAACTAAATGTGAATAGCTCTCCATCAGAGCTGGTGTTGTGTTGAAGCGTTATTTGAGTCACATTCAGAGATGAGCTGAGTACTGTTTCATTGAAGTAAAGAGTCAATGTGCTGGCATTTAGATCCAAATCAAACTGTTCCAATCTTGGTGGATTGATGTCGGCAATATACAATGATACAGGAATGGTATTGTTCCTATCTTGCTGAACAATATTGTTTTTATTCATATCTTTGATCAACGTGCTAGTGATTGAAATGAAAGTGGTTGAGTTGTTAATAGCCAGATTATTGAGTCTCTTAATCTCATTCAAGTCATCGTTACCAATGAACACAGTGAAATAATGGTAGTCAGAACTGTTAATGTAACTGTTCTTTGTCAGCGATGTGAACTGTGTAAGCACAGTTTGATTTCGTGTGTCTTGTAACAATATTGCTTCAACTCTGAATGTACTTGTATCAACAGTTTCTGAGAAGTATAGCACTAGTTCGCCATTATTCATGTTCAAGTCAAACGATTCTATAACCGGTGGAACACTGTCGGGTGTGAACATGTCTACTGGGATAGCTTCATCCAGTAGTGTTGGTACTAAATCGTTCTCGAACATGTCCTCGATAGCAGCTTCCTCTGCTAGAATATATACGTTGTAGTCATTGGTAGCAAGATCGGTTAACCTCTTAATGGCATTCAAATCAGGCGTAGTCAATTCAACTTCAATGATGTGGTTATTATCAGTGATTGCTATTGCTCCTGTTAGCTTGTGTGAAGCTAATGAATCGTATATGCTGTCATTAGAGAGTAATGTGTATGATGAGACTGAATGTGTATCAACTTTAACAGTTTCAGAGAATGACAGCGTAAGTATCTCTGACGATAGATTGAGACTGAAACCCAATAATTCAGGTCTGATGTAATCACTGTAATAGCTATTTGCTGTTTGTCCGTTGCTAGATGGTATAGCCACTACAGGATTATTGTTCATATCCACAATAGTGTTGTTTGTGAATGATATTACTGTGTCCACAGTGGACGTTGCCACATCCAGTAATCGTTTAATCTCATTCAAATCACTCAACCCAAGATACACAGTTATAGTGGTACTGTCGACAGTTGACCCATTACTGGACATAAGAGTCCTGAATGAGTTTGATTGCAATGCCTGATGTCCTTGAATGGTTATTTGTGTTGTATCAAGTGACGAAGCGTTTACAGTTTCATCGAATACTAAGGTAAGTGTGTTCTCTGTAAGGTTGATGGAGAATACTACTAATAAAGGAGAGATCTTGTCTTCGATATAATCATCTGCTGGGAATGCGTCCATTAGAGATTCAGGCACTACTGGATTATCATTCATGTCCTTTATCAGCATGCTACTGAATGCTATGTATGTGTCATCTTCAGACGTTCCAAGATCTTCAAGGAATTTTATCAAGTTAAGGTCATCATTGGTTATCGCAACATCAATCGTAGTCAGTCCTGAGCTCTTGTAGTGTCCACCAGTCAGTTTAACATAGGAATATTCAGAAATGTTAGGTCCCCCAATCAGATATATCTCTTCCTCAATGATAGTTCCAGGACGAACAGTCTCATCGAATGTCAGGTATATTTGTCCAGCATCCATATCGAGAACAAACGATTCTAGAGTTGGTTGGGTTGTGTCGTTGATGAATCTAAAGACCTTCTCAGCTCTGAACTTGCTCTTTGTAATAATATCCACTCCAAAGTTATCAGCAAATGTCTCAGCTTTCATTGAAAGATAAGTGTTTGATAAGTCAGTAGCAAGGTAATCATTGTCTTTGATTCGGTTTAGATCATCAGTGGAAATATTAACAGTGATGTAGTATCCATTCTCACTGTTAGTGTAGCTGTCAGCAGTCAGGGAGACCATGTTGTCTCCTATACTATACCGAGAGTCCTGAATTGTTATTCCTGGTGGATAGAACGTACTACTGTTTATGATGTCGTTGAATGTCAATATTAGTTGGCCACTGTCTATGTCGAGAACAAAATCAACTAATTCTGCTGGTGTTTCGTCTTTCACAAAGCTGTCAGCTTGAAGTGCTGACTCGAATGGGATTTCAACCAGCCCATTTCCATTCATGTCCTGTATAGCATCGTACTGAACACTGATGAATGAGTCTGCTGTAGATGTTCCTAGTAGCTTTTCTGACAGTTTCAAGTATCTCGTGTCAGCTTCGGTTAAGTGAATGGTGAGCTCAAGTGTTCCATTAAAATAAGTTTCAGCGTCTATTTCACCGCCTTCAAGTTGTTTATAGTCTGCGGGGTTGCTGGTATTATTGGATACTATTGTAATGTAGTCAAACAGTATTGATGAAACTCGGACAGGTTCACTAAATTCTAAAATAATCACATCATTGTCAAGGTCTAAGGAGAAATAGGTTAGCCTTGGTGGAACATTATCTCCATAAAATCCTCCCTTTGAGACTGCAATGGCCTGAGTCTCGTTAATTGAAACCACTTGATTAGCATCCAGCCCTGGAACAGTGTCTGTAATTAAGCCGCTAGTAGTGGACAGAAATAGATTGGATTCATCAGTTGCAATGCCATCAGACTGTCTCAGTATGTTAGTGTCCTGTTCCAGTAGTTGCACGACTATCACCTTGCCATCCTCACTGTCTGTGGTTCCTCCAGTTAGTGTAACACTATCAGCAAGCACACTGGCTTCATTGAGGAACGTTAGAGCTGTGGGGTCTAATGAGGAAGCATCGACTGTCTCACTGAAGGATAGGGTCAATATGTCACTTGTCAGATTGAGTTGGAAGGATAGCAGTTGAGGTGGTGTCACGTCTTGAGTAAAATACACAGCTGGTTGTCCATCGTTTGTAGGAACAGGAATAACCTGATTTCCTGCAATGTCCAATGCCAATTCTTCAGTGAATGATATCCAACAGTTGTTTATTTCCGAACAGAGACTGGGCAATTTTTGAATTGCATAGATATCGGTGTCTTTGGCTTGGAACACAACAGTTGTGTTATCATTGGAGAGTACTGTACCACCGGTGAGGTAATAATGATAGTGGGAATTATGATAGAATGACTGTAACCTTATTACTGTCATGTTGATAGTGGACACATCAATAGTTTCATTGAACTCTAGGACAAATCGATGGGTATCAAGATTAAAGCTTGTGAACTCGACTAGTGAAGGTCTATTATTATCCACTGTGTAATCTGTGCTTACTCCACACTCGTCGAATTCAGTGTCCAACTGATTGCCTGCGTGATCGAGTACTGCGTCACCAGTGAAAGTGAGACAGCAATCACTACCATTGGAACAAATTGGAAGTCTCTTTAACTCATTTAGATCATCATCAGATATGAAGCATGTGAAGACAGTGTCAGTAGTCTTCTCACAGCGACCAGCTGTCAATGTATACTTGGTAATATACTGATCGAGATCAACTATGCTCAATTCATCATCCATTGTTCCACTTCCTGACCCACTACCCATATCTCCACTGCCACTGCTACCGGACTCAGCATTGGGAACTTTACTGCAGCAATCAACGAATGAAAATTGAGTTGTATTGAACTCTGACACAGCAACTGTTTCATCAAATTCAAGAACAATTATACCGTTATCGAAATTGACTTGCAAGTCTATCAGCTTAGGGTTAGTTCTATCTGTAACGAATCCTCCTGCTATAACAGGCAATGGATCATCAATAGGGTGCCTTATAATAGTATTGCCATTCATATCCAGTACAAGGTCCTTGGTTATGCTAATGTATGTGGTATCATTCGAAGATGCTAGTTCAGTGAGGAACTTGATTTTATTCAGGTCATAATCTGATAGTTTTATGGTGACAACGGTTGAGTTAATTTCGGAAACAGTTCCTCCTGTTAGTGTATAATTCTGAGTAGGAATGAAGTTGGAGCCAAGTAGTGTAATTTGCGTCGGATCTAAAGTATCTGCTCTCACTGTTTCAGAGAAAGTAAGAGAAATAATTTCTTCAGTTAGATTGAGTGAAAATGCCCTTAATTCTGGTTCTGTTGTATCAGGAATATGCGATTCAACTGATCTTTCATCGACAACCACAGCTGAGTTATCATGCATATCCAGAACAAAGTCACTTGGGTATGACAAGTATGTATCAGCAATACTCGTTCCCAACATCCAGTAGTATTTGATATTGTTGGAATCTTCCTCTGATAAGTATATGTATACAACAGTAGAGTTGACATCACTCTTTGTACTACTCTGTAATGTGTAGTTGACAGTGTTGTCATGATTCTGTAGTGTGAGCTTCAGTGGATCGACTGATTCAATACGTACTGTCTCATCAAATGTCAGTACTATGACACCTGAACCATTGTCCAAATTAAGAACAAAGGATTCGAGTTTTGGTTGAACTGTGTCATCAAAGAAGTATAGAGGTGGTTTGGGAGTGGATTGAGGAATGGCCACGACGTAAAGCAGACTCATGTCCTGGACAGTGGAGGATTTCATTGACAAGTGAGTGCTATTGTAGTCCACAGCTAATGTATATTTTTCCTTGATGATATTCAAATCAGCAGTGGTCAGTTTAACATCGACCACATGTGAGGGCTGTGAGTCCACTAGCCCACCAGTCAAAGTGAAGTTGTCTCCTCCGCCATTTGACATTTCATGGAATGTGAATGAAGCTAGGTCAAGCGTGTCGGTGTCGATAGTCTCGGAGAAATACAATGTTAATATTTCACTTGTTAAGTTGATTGTGTATTCGCTCAGTTGTGGTTTGGTAGTGTCAGCATAAACGAACAATGCTTGTAGACTATACGTTGGTGAGATTTCCACTACAGTATTACCGAATGTGTCAGTAATAAAATTACTAGTGATGGTTATGAATGTGTTATAACGATCTGTTCCTAGTGTACGTCTCTGCTTCAGAGCATTGAGGTCAGCAAGACTCATGTCAATGGTCACTATAGGCTCATTGGGACTGATTGATGTGCTCTCATTGGTTAGTATCCAGTACCTCAATCCTTGTTTGTCTGCTACCTGGTTTTGCACATCTTGGAAGGTCAACTGAATTGAGTCCAGAGTAGCCTGTATGTTGACAGATTCTGAAAAGGTTAAAGCAATTTCTCCTGAAGTCAAATCAAGAGTATAGTTTAGTAACTGTGGTCTTGTTACATCAGGCAAGTATTGAGTAGCCAGGAATGGTGATAATCCATCGACTTGTGGTTTCACAGTACGGTTATTCATATCTACAATAGCTGCACTAGAGAACACTAAATATGAAGACGATTCGGTTCTACCGATCCATCTAGTCTTCAGTTGATTCAAATCCTCATCGCTGAACTGTACAGAAACCTCAGTACTGTTAAACATTGATAGTATGTATCCACCAGTTAATGCGTATCTGTACATGTCATTAGATGTAGTAGGGTATCTCTGGAAAACAAGCTCGCTCAGTTTCAATGATGCAATGTTTACTGTCTCAGTAAAAGACAAGTTGAAAATTCCAGAATCCATGTCTAGAGAGAAGCCAATAAGTTCAGGCATGATGGTGTCGTTTTGGTAGTCAGATGCTTGAAGGGCACTGCCATCATAGATTGGTTTTATATAGTTACCTGCCATGTCCTTGATGAAGAACTGCTCAACAGCTACGAATGAGGTATTGATATTGGTGAAGATTCTGGTATTTTCCTTCAAATCATCAAAGTCATTTTTCTCAAGTTTCAAACTCAATTGTAGTCCACTTTCATTATCTGTCTCACCGCCCGTCAACCTGAGTATTTGTTTCATGTGATATGTTGTATCATTCCCAAGTAACAGTAAAGCAGTTGAATTGAGGCTGGTAGTGTTCACTGGCTCATCAAAATTCATCACTATCACACCTTTATTCATGTTCACAGTGAAGGAGACCAGTTTAGGTGATACTGTGTCAAATCCGTAGTCTTTATCTTGTACTTTCAACAAAATCCTTTGGTTTGTGTTGGGTAATAGAGCGTTGTCCATGAAAGCACCATCTGACAGTAGCAGGAAGGTGTTGTTTGGCTGTGTTGCTAAGTTAGTGATGAGTTTAATATTGTGAAGGTCTTCGTCAGTTAGTTGAATCACAACAATGGGTCCATCGATTTCAGTGATGTTCACATAATCAGTCAGAGTGTAATACTCATCAATATCGGCAACTCCTGAGCCACTCCCACTTCCGTATCCACTGTTATCAATCATATCATCCCTGTCTGCTCTCAGAGTGATGTTAGTGATTGAGATAGTGCTGATATCGACTGTCTCATTGAATGTTAGTATCAATTGCTCTGAGGTCAAGTTGAGAGTAAATGATCTGAGCAGGGGGCCATTCTCATCTGGTGTGTAGTACAATGCTCTCTGAGCATTTCCATTTGGTAGTTCAACTATTTCATTCCCAAACATGTCGCGATAAAATTCACTATTGAAGGATATGTAAGTTGTATTAATCTCTCTTGCTAGTTCTCTAATTCTCTTTATTTCATTGAGATCATTCTCTCCAATGTCTACTTGTATAATATGGTAATCAGTGGAACCACTGGAGCTATACAAAGGGGCATGGCCTTGAGTCAGCTGATACGTTACAATAGAGTAGACACCAGCTGATGTATTTCTATGAGGTTGGAATATAATTTGACTGATATCCAGTGAATAGATGTCCATGGTCTCAGTGAAGTTCAATACCAGTGTACCAGTGTCCATGTCAAGGCTGAATCCTTCGAGTGCCGGGCGAGTGGTATCGTTATAAAATACTCTAACTTGTTCAGCTGAGTACGAGGGTATGGTAATTAGAGTGTTGTCATTCATGTCAAGTATACTGGTGTTAGCCATCGTGATGAATGTGTTGTTGCTGTTCTCGGTGAGGTTCCTGAGCTGTTTCAGTCTATTCATGTCTTCAAGTCCTATTTCTATAGTGACAACATCATTGAAGCCAGTATTAGTGAAACTGATTCCTGGAGTCAGTGAATGAATGGGGTCTCCAGCTGATACATTTTGTTGAGGTTGCAATGTAATCTGATCAACATTAAGTGAACTGGTGTTAACTGTTTCACTGAAGTACAGTATCAACCTCTCGGACGTCATATTGATATCAAAATAACGCAGTTCTGGTTCAGTGGTGTCAGGTGTATAGGCACTCACTTCCAATGCATCTTCTGTTGATATGACTGTGACATTGTTATCATTCATGTCCATGACCAGTTGATTCGATATTGATATGAATGTTGATGTATTTGAAATAGCTAGATAGTGCAACCGTTTGATCTGGTTCATGTCCTCATGTGATATATTGAGGGTTACCATTGTGGAGTTATTCAGTGTGTACTCAGCTTCTACCAGTTGGTGATAGTGGTACATTCCTGATGAGTCTGTCTGGTCAATGTCACTGTTAAATCTTATCTCCTCCAAGTTGAATGTCTCAATGTCGATTGTCTCAGAGAATGTCAGATACAACACACCAGCAGCATCCATGTCTAGATCGTATGAAACAAGATATGGAGGAGTGGTATCTTCGGTAAAGTTGGACACTTCCATTGGGTTAGTTATGTTTCGTTGTAGAACTAGATTGCCATTCATGTCGGCCATGGCTGTATCAAGAATAGACAAGAAAGTCGTTTCCTCTGAGATTGCAAGTGTATATAGCCTTCTGATTTCGTCTGAATCATGTTTTGAGAATGTGAGGTTCAGCATTGTTGAGTCACCCATTGTGAGGTTACCTCCAGTCAGCGTGTAGTACGACTCGTGCTCAGTTGCATTGGGTGAATTGAGGAGAGTAAACGATGTATAGTTGACAGTACTGGCATCCATTGTTTCAGAAAACGATAGTAGTAAAGTATCAGAATCCATGTCCAAATCAAATACCACCAAATATGGTATAGTAGTGTCTTCAGTGAAATTATGTACTCTGACACCGTTTTCTGTGTCTTGTGCTACTACACCATTGAAGTTCATATCATGAACAAGTTTAGGACTGTAAGATAGATAGGTGTTGTTCTCACTAACTGCAATCTCTTCAATTCGTTTGATCTCATCCAAGTCAGGTTTAGTGATCCACACCATTATTTCAAGGGTATCTTCAGGAGAGTGGAGACCTCCTCTCAAGTTAAAGCCGACAGTAGAGTTCATGGTTGACTGTATCCTCACTTCACTGACATTGAACGACGACGAATCAATGGTTTCTGAGAAACTGATCAGTATGGTTCCCTCGTCCATGTCCAGGTTCCACAGCACAACATAGGGATCAGTCTTGTCTGGTATGAATGTCTGAACCATTCTTGCATTGGTAGTTGGGATCGGAACAACCAGATTGGCATTCATGTCCACAATCAACTCTTCTGGGAACGTCAGAAAAGTAGTGTTGGGTGATATTGCCAAGCCATAGAGCCTTTTCAGCTCATCCCAATCTTGTTTTGAAAATGTTACGTTCACTTCTGGATCATCATAATAATACGAGTGCATTCCTCCAGTCAATGAATAGTAGATTAGAAGTGAATTGTTCTCGTAAAGTGTAGTATTGTCTACAAGTGTTGCATTGGCAATATTCTGGAACGTTATCAAGGTCTTTTCCAGAGTGTTGGATTTCACAGTCTCATTGAAAGTCAAATATAAAATACCTTTGTCCATGTCCAGTGTATAATTAGTGAGCATTGGGTGGCTGGAGTCCTCTGTGTATACATTCACCTGCTGTGCGTCTAGAAGGTTCTGTTTGATATCATTTCCTCGTGTGTCATCGATGAGTTCACGAGTGAAAGTGATAAAAGTATCGTTTCGATTAGTCAGCAGGGATTCGTCACGTTTGAGGTTATTGAAATCTTCAATGCTAAATTCAAGCACAGTGTAGTATTCATCAGGTGTTACTGTAATCCCTCCAGTTAACGTGTACTGGTGACTCAAGTCTGGGTCAGTGTGATTGTGGAAGGTCAGATGTACAGGTGCTAAGCGTTGCTGATCCACAACCTTGTCGTAGTGCAATGTAATTGTTCCTACGTCCATGTCTAAATCAAAGTAAAGCAAGTCTGGTCTAAATCGGTCTGGCTGTCTGTCACTGATTGGAATGGTCTCGTTGACTTTCACCTCTGTTAAAGGATTATCGTTCATGTCGTACACCATTCCCGGCTTCACAGAAATAGAGATACCTACAGTGTCTTCATCAGATATGATGCTGTTAATTTCTTTGTAGCGAAGATTGATTTCTCTGATGTCTCTGAGACTCATATCAACACGTAGTTCAGTTTTTGTAACAACCTCCGGATCGTATGCAGCCACTCCCCCTGTAAGAGTTAGGTTCTCGATATCCACATCAGGTGAGGACCAATGGAAGGTTATCAACGTGAGATCAGTAGTGTTGAGACGAACTGGTTCGTTGAATGTCAAGTATAAGTAATTGATCATTTCTTCATAGTCAAAGTCCCATCTGAATCCCAGTAGTTGTGGCTCAATGGTATCAAAGGTGTAATTACCTGCTATTGGTAAGGGGTCGTATGTTGTGATGGGTGTAATTGGATTGCTGTTCATGTCCCTAATCATTGTACTATCCACTACAATGTATGTATCAGATACATTACTGGCTAAATATTCGTGGTATTTCAATGCAATTAGATCATCTGGATCAAGGCGGAAGTCAAGATAGAGCCAGTTTTCTGAGTTGAATGCCTCTGTTCCTCCAGTTAGTGTCACAGACTCAGTATCATTATCATTATCGTTATAAAAAGTGATTCCTTTGGGATCAAAGGTGGCTAAATCAACAGTTTCATCAAACGTAAGATAGACCAATCCTTCGTTCATGTCTAGTGCAAACTCAATCAGGTTAGGGCTAACGATGTCCTTAACAACAGCTGCGTCATGATTGGGAGAAAACTTGACCTCTACTACAGGATTCATAGCCATATCGAGTACAAGATCACTAGTGATCTGTACATAACAGTTATGAGGGACTGTATCTCTTGTACACAGGAGAGTGTACTGTTTGAGTCGGTTGAGATCGTAGTCGAGTGGCTTGAAACTGATGAATGTACTGTCGTTCTTTGTGATTAAGTCAATCGGACCGGTTAAGTTGATATACAGTATGGCATCAGTGTATACATAGAAATTCCACAAGCTGATTTGAGTTGTATCGAAAGAGCTTACGTTAACTGTTTCACTGAACTCTAATGTCAATACTTCACTGGTAAGATTAAACAAAGTGAAGTCAACTAGCTCTGGTGGCCTATTGTCCTCTACATAAACATCAACCTGTACAGCATCATATGAATCTTTCTCCACTACTTCATTGCCATTCATGTCAGATATCGACACGTTTGTAAAGGATAAGTAACAATCGTCTCTTTGCTTTACATCTGTGCACAAAGTTTTCCTTTTAATCTCATTCAGATCAAAGATGTTGAACATCACCATAATCACTGTGTTGTCTTGTGTAACATTGTTTCCAATGATAAACTGTTGGCTTATACTTATGCTGCCGCCAGTGAGCCTGTGAGATGCCGTCACAGGATACTCGAAGTCCTGTAAAGTCAATTCATTGAAAAGTAACGAAGTAATGTTGACCGTTTCATCGTAAGTAATCTCAAGGAATCCTTCGTCTAGATCGATATTCCAGGAGACTATTTCAGGAAGTGTGATGTCCTCTGTATAATCAAATACCTGTTGTGCCATTGTGTTGTTGATACTAACCACAGCTAGGTTATTCATGTCTGACACTAGCGCAGAGGTATGTGTTATGTAGGTGTCATTGATGTCTGTGGCTAGTAATGGTCTCCTCTTTAGTTCTGTCTGATCTTTGAATGTCAGGTTCAGTGAAATAGAAGTCGAATTGATCACAGAACTGTTCCCTCCAGTGAGTCGATACAACTGGAATAGATCATTCGTAGTTGTATTGCTTTGGAAAGTAATCTCGGTTGGTTTAAACGAATTCACATTAACAACTTCAGAAAAGGTGAGATCCAGTGTTGCAGTGTTCATGTCCAAGTTGAACTCAACCAAATAGGGAGGGGTTTCATCATGGGTATAGTATCTCACCCTGATTCCCTTACCATTCGGTATGTTATCCACATTATTTCCGAACATGTCTTGGATCATGGAACTAGTGAATGTGATATATGTAGAGTTCGCTCCTATACCAAGGAAGAAGTTATGCTTGATCCAGTCCACATCGTAAACTGTTAGGTTTACCACAACAACAGAGTTATTGTCAGTTCTAGTGAATCCTCCAGTTAATGTATAGGAGTGGAGGGCAGTTGTGTTGTCTTGGAGGGTTATAGCTGTTGTGTTTAGAGTCAGTGTATTCACTGTTTCAGAGAAGTACAGAGTAAGAGTGAACTCGTCTATGTTCAAATCAAAGTATTCCAGTTTCGGATTCGTTCTGTCTTTTTCGTAAAAATCCACTTTCAATGGATTATCCACAGTTTCATCTGACAAGTAGTTATCATTCATGTCTTTAATGGTCAGAGCTGTTAACGACAGATACGTGTCATTAGGACTTGTTGCCAGAGTGGTCAATTGCTTGATCTCATTCAAATCTGTTCTGTTCAGATTTATGATGATATATGGCTGATCATCATGAGCCACTGTTGAGAATAATAGAGTATAATTAGCACCTGATTCCACATCTGTTAGTGTTACTTGAGTGACATCAAATGTCGAGACATCTACTGTTTCACTAAAATATATTGTAAGTGTTTCTTCCATTAGATCTATATCAAATGACACAGGTGATGGTTCTTGGTCATCACTTGTGAAGACATCAACAGAGAATTCCTCCTCCACATCAACTGGTACTGCACTGAATCCAAACATATCCATTATTAATTCGCTGGTGAACGTGATGTAGGTCGAGTCATTACCAACAGCCAGGTTCTCGAGTTTCTTTATTTCATTCCTATCATCTTCACTCAAGTATATGTGGATATAGGGCTCATTCTCTGCTGTAGGTGAGAGTATGCTGTCGTTACTGAGAGTGTAGTTCACAGACAGTTCATCACCAAATAAGGTAATGTAGGAAGCATCGAATGTGTCGATTCGTACAGTCTCATCAAAAATCAATGTTAAAATGTCAGATGTGAGGTTTAGGCTAAATGACTGTAAGATGGGTCTGGAAGTGTCTGCTGTGTAGTTTGATACTAAAAGTGATGTCAAATGATCAAATCTTGGAATATTTCGATTTCCATTTTGGTCTTCAACAACTGTATCAGACATGATCAAGTACGTCCTAGACTTCACATTAGCGATTATGAGTTTTTTCAATAAGTTGCGGTCATCTCGACTCAGTTGTATCAAGACATCAGCTGTGTCTCCATCAGAAATGATTGTACCGGCCATTAGAATGTGTTGCTTAGCCTGTGTATATACAAAGGTACTGTAGTGGCTTTGAAGAGTGATTGAATTAATTTGAAACGACGAAACGTTTACAGTTTCAGAGAAGTGAAGTGTCAACACTCCCTCATCAACATCTAGGTCGTATGTATTTAAAGCTGGTCGCTCCGTATCATTCATAAACAGCACAGACTGGAGCGGATGTGTTTGGTTGATTTCCATTACATAGTTCTCGGCTTGATCTCTTACAAATGAAGGCTCCACACTGATATAGGTATTATTAATATCAGTCCACAGATACTCCAGTTTCTTGACTTCATTGAGATCACTAGTCGTTGGTATAATGGTTAAGGAGAACCCGTCGACCGAATATGTGATTCCACCTGTAAATCTGTAGTATATAGATGAGTTTGGTCCAGCAATGGCAATGAAATGCTGCATATCTAATGATTCAGCGTCAACTGGTTCGTCAAAGTTAACTTTGATTTCTTCAGATGTTAAATCAATTGCAACTGATTCTATTTTTGGTCCAGTGCTGTCTTCTATGAATACGTCAACTTGCAGATACCTTTTAATGGCATAGTTGGGTTCCTGAGCTGTATCTGCGACTGAATCTTCATCCAGTAAGAGGTATGTTGTTGTATTTGATGTTGCTAATGGTGAAAGTGTCTTGATGGCCAGCAGATCTTCAGGATCTAGTCTAAGCTCAACGTCTGGTGATATGGATGTTGTAAGCACTTGGCCTTGGAACTGATACGACAAGTCACTGTTTTCATCAAAGCTATCCAGTAATTGAACCTTATAGATCTTTATTTCTGGGCCATTTACTGTTTCATCAAAATGCAATGTCAGCACTCCTTCATCAGCATCAAAATCAAATGATTCCAAAACAGGGCTGCTGGTATCCTTGACATACGATTCCTCATCAGCCTGCTTCAACTCTTCTGATGTGATCAATAGACCTTCCATATCTTCAACTAGCATATCTGTGAAACTTAAGAATGTTGTTGAAGTATTGATAGCCAGGTTCAAGAGAGCTTTGATATTATTGGCGTCTTTGGTTGTTAGATTAACCACAACATAGTCACTGTCTTCCTTTAGATAGTCTCCTCCAGTTAAATCGTATGTTTGAGTGTCATCGTCTACTATTACACTACTGTTGAATGTAATTTGAGTGAGATCGAGAGTACCACTGATGTTAACTGTTTCTGAAAAGGACAGTGTCAATTGATTGGAATCCAGGTCTAGTATATAAGACACTAATGTGGGAGAAGTTATGTCTTCTTCATAATCAGTAACCTGTAAAGGATCTGTGCTGTCAATTGGATTGACTGGTATTCCAAAAGCATCTTGGAATGCAAATGCCGTGATGCTGAGATATGTGCTGTTGTCAGATCGAGACAGTTCAGAAAGTTTCTTGAGTGCATTCAAGTCAGTTACACTTAATGTTAAATTTAACACTGCCAGACTGAATGAGGTGTTTCCTCCAGTGAGAGTTAAGCTCACGTTACTGTCTGGTCCTGAGAGTAGTGTGATTCCTGAGGGGTTGAAATAGTTTGGATCAATTGTCTCATCAAATGTGAAACTTAAAATTCCAGAATCAACATCCAAATCAAATGAAAGCAACGTTGGTCTAATATCATCACTCACAAAGAGTGAGGTACGTAACAGTGACACTGGACGAATGTTGTTCATATTTGCATCCTGAACTAGATTAAAAGAGAAACTGATGAACGTTGTCTCATTTGAAATGGCTAATTCATTTAGGCTCTTGATCTTGTCCAGATCAGTTTTCGTCAACTTGATGACGACAGATGTTGAAGGAATAGTGCTGAAGTTTCCACCTGTTAGATAATACTCCTGAGCTGAAGCCAATTTAGAACTGGAGAACTTGATCCATGTAACGTTTAGGGTTTCCAAATTCATGGTCTCAGAGAAAGACAGGTATAGTTCTTCTTCCTTCATGTTGAGTGTGAACTCGATAAGATATGGTAGAATTTCATCTTTTACTACTTCCATCGCTTGTAGAGCGGAATCTGTTGAAATATTCACTAAAAAGTTTTCGAAAACATCTTGAATGGTTAGTGATTCGACAGCAATATAAGTATTGTCTACACTTGTACCAAGATCCTCTACCTCCTTTAGAGCATCAACATCTGGTTTTATCAGCTCTGCAACCACAACAGTGCTATCCTGTGAGTAGGACACACCTCCAGTTAGCTGAACGTATACATCAGAGTTGACGTCATTTTGAATCCTGACGTGCTTCAAGGAAAGTGTTGAAACATCAACAGTTTCGGAAAACGTGAGAATGATTGTCTCTGATGTGAGATTAAGGGTGAAGTTTACAAGTTGAGGTTGGATCATTTCTGAAATGAAGTTGTTCGGATTGATTGCCAGTGAATCTCCCTCAATAACTGGTACATTTGAATTCCCTCCCATGTCTAATACAGTCCCTCCACTAATCACCAGTGCCAGTTGATCAAACGTTTGACTCAGCTGAGGAATTTCTTTGACCTTGTTAACATCTACAGTGAGTAGGTCAATGGTCACGATAGTGGAGTAATCACTCGAGGCATCACCACCAGTTAGCTGTATTGTGAGGTCTGGATCAAGGTTATGGAGTATAGTGATTCCAAGTGGATTCAATGAACTACCGTTCACTGTTTCTGAGAATGTTAAAATCAATGATTCGGTGTCAAGATCAAGGGTAAAGTTAACCAGGAATGGACTGACATAATCAGGGTAGATGGAATCAGCTGGTAGATATGATGTGAGATTGGCAGTATTCCCGCTTGTGTCCTCGACAGCCCCTTCTTCAATACTGACCAAAGTATTTTCTTCAAGAGTCCCAAAATCAACGTCCTCTGTGATCAAATTAATGACGTCTTGATCAATTTTTAGCTCCAGCACAGTATTGGAAATCTGAGTCACTTCAGTGCTGTCTGGAAGAACAATAATGTCGGTTCCATTGTCTTCCTTTTGAAGGCTCACAAATGACTGCTGGAAAGTGTTCAATACAACTGTTTCAGAGTATGTTAAATACAGGGTATTGGAGGTCAGATTTAGATGGAAGTCGGTTACAGTGGGTGCTACTGTGTCATTGTAGAATGCTGATGCTTTCACTCCACTTGTTTCTGGTGTAGCTCTAATGTTGTTTCCAAACACATCCAATAAAGTTTTAGACTGTAAGGTGATATAGGTATCGGTCAACCCTGTACCAATTTCAAAATTTCTTTTAATGTTATTCAAATCTGTATCTGAGAGTATGATGGTCAGATCGTAGCCTGGTTCACTCTTCGTCTCTGATCCACTAGTTAGTGTGTAAACACCTTCTTCACCGTCTAACCTTTTTTCCATACTCTGAAGTGATACTCCAGTAGGATCGAACACTGAAGGATCTATCACATCATCGAATGTTAAATGAATAAGACCTCGATTCAAATCAAAAGTGAAGTTACTGATTTGTGCCAGTGTTGTATCTTCCACGAAAGTGTCCACCATGACAGTCTGCTCTATGTTATCATTGGGGTCTAGGGATGTATCAGTAATGGCTCCTTCCAATACATGTATATATGTATCATATTCATCAGTTGCAAAGTCGGGATTATTTTTAAGCTCTACCAAATTTTCAGGAGGCAATCCAAACTCAATCACAGTAACTCCATCGACTGATACTTCAGTTAGTACACCATAGTCGAGTGCTTCACTGACATTAACTGTACCTAAACTGAAATTTCCTGACTCAATGAGAATACTGCTGAAGTCAATTGATGAAGTCAAGACTGGTTCATTGAAGGTAAGGACTAGACTGTCTTTGTTTAAGTCTATTTCTGCACCAATCAAAACAGGTCCGGATATATCAGGGTTGTAGTCAGTAACATTAAAAGCCATCGAGCTTTCTATTGGTTCAACAGCATTCGATTCATGGGAAGTGTCAACGATGAGTGAGCTAGTGAACGAGATGAAACTATCATTCGATGATTTGAAGAATGAACTTGACTTGATTCTGTTGACATCACCTTCAGAGAGAACAATAACCACAGTTGTACCATCAGTGCTAGTGGTATAGCTTGTCTCCAGCTGTAGTGATTCCCCGTCTTCTATATCCTCAGTGCTTTGTAGAGTAATGGCTGTAACATCCAATTGATCAGCATCAACAGGCTCATTGAAGAATAGTGTTATTGTATTGGTATCCATGGAAACCTCGATATTATCAATCATGGGTGATTGTGAATCAATGATAAATTCAAATGAGTATTTAGCATTGGATTCTGGTACTAGAGTAACGTAGTTCCCACTGAGGTCGGTAACTGTGGCTGATGTCATAGTGAGCCAGCATGTATTCCGTCTGAAGCATATTACGGGATGATTCTTAATGTAGTCTATATCTGGCTTTAGCAGCTGGATAGTTACAATATGGCTGTTCTCATGTCCTTGAATAATGCCTCCAGACAACTTGTAAGCACTGTCACTGTCTAGCTTAGTTCTAAAGGTTTGAAAGGATATTTGAGAAGCATCAAAGTTGGCGGTTTCGACTGCTTCTGAGAATTGTAATGTGAACGTTTCATTAGGATAGTTGAACTGAACGAATGATTCTAAAAATGGTGAGGTAGTGTCATTCACAAATACTTGCACCATGAAAGGTTCATCGAGCTCTTCAGCAAAGTTACCAGACGTATCAGTAATGGCTGTACTGGTGTAGGAGATGTAGCAGTCGTCTCCGTTCATGTCAAATGTACATATCGAGGATCTCTTTAAGTCATTCAGATCTTCAAAGGTCAAATAAATAATCACTTGAGTTGAGTCGTCCAGGGTCGAGGTTCCTCCAGTAAGGGTGAGTGTATCGTTCCCGTTTTGTAATATGAACTGAGTGAAATTCACTGATGCACCATGAACGGTTTCACTGAAAACCAGAGTAACCTCTCCTTTATTCATGTCAATAGTGAAGTTCACTAGTGTTGGTTTGCTCCTGTCTAGTGTGAAGTTATCGGCAGGAATAAGGGAGTCAGGTGGTAACACAGGTGGAATAGGGTTGTATGCCATGTCCTGTATCATGTTGTACTGATGAGCTAAATACGTTGTAGATTGATCAACTGCTAGCATTGTCAACTGCTTAATCTTGTTCAGATCTTCAACTGTAATTTGTATTGTAATGTCAGTGGAATTGTCAGTGATTATTTCTCCACCAGTAAGTGTGTAGTATTCCCCCTCTAATGGATTAACGTCAGACGCATATAGAGTAATGTACTGAGGATTGAACGAGGGAACATGAACAGTCTCCGAGAATGTCAAGTTAATCAATCCAAGGTTAGCATTGAATCCGAAGTAGGTTATGAATGGTGAAGTCTCATCACTAACAAATTGCTCTGCTATCTTTCCATCAACTTCAGTAATTTCATTACCAGCAGTATCAGTAATGGCGTATCCATCTAATGATAAGAATGTATTAGATTGCTCCGTTGCCAAATCCCATAGTTCCTTGATTGCATCTAATTCCTCAACATCAATGGTGTACAGTAACACAGTGTGATTGTATGACTGTATTGAACCACCTACGAATGTATAGGAGGTCTCGTTATCAATAGGATCGGCTGTGCTTTGTATGGTAACACCATTTGACTGGAAGGACGATATATCCATTGTTTCAGAAAATGTGAACTCGATAGTGCCGGCATTGAGATCGAAAGTGAAATCCACCAAAGTTGGTCTAATGCTATCCCTGGTGTATTTGGAGGTTACTAGTGGTTCGGTTTTGGGTAAACTATTAGAGTTCATGTCCCGAATACCATCTTCACTGATAGCAATATACGTTGATGCTGAATCAATGGCAATCTTTGACTGATTTCTGAGTTGATTCGAGTCGAATTCACTCAAGTGAATAACAATAATAGGTCCATTTCCACTATCACTATAGCTGTCTGTTAGTGTATAGGAGTTCAATGGGTTCAATCCTTGTAACGATATAGCACTGATGTTGAGTGTAGACACATCAACTGATTCTGAGAAGTAAAGGGTAATGTTATCAGTGGAAAGATCTAGTGTGAATGATTCAAGAATTGGATCAACATTGTCTGCCACAAACACATTTGCACGAAGAGCATCTTGACCACTGATTGGTACCGTGGGATTTCCAAAGACATCAAGTACAGTGTCAGATGTTAGGCTGATATACGTATTCCAAAACTCAGTACTTAACATTTCCAATACTTTGATTTCGTTGAGGTCTTCAGTTGAAAGCTTAATCATTAGTACACGGGCCAACGAACCAGTGAACTTGGTGATTGTCATATTTGTAACCTTTGTTGCATTCACGTTTTCTCCACTTCCACTGTAGCTGTCATCGATAGTGATCACAGGATAGAACTCAACACTGAAGTCCTCCTCGAATATTCTGTATACTTCGCTGGATTCCGTGAGCTGGTATGACTGGGTGTTGAACTCCGAATAATTGGAATATGACTGTAGAGTGATCTGAGTGACATCTAGATCGATAAGGCTGTTCACAGCTTCCGAGAATATTAGTGTCAGCTGCTCCTTGGTTAGATCCAGTCTGAAACTAACTAAGCTAATAGAGGTATTGTCTGGAACATAGTAGTCCACTTGCTGTCCATATAGCTCATGTGCAATAATCTGCTCTCCCACCATGTCCTCTATTGTAGTGTTGGGAAACGATAACCATGTTTGTTGCTTTTCAAGCGCAATGTGTCTTTGCTTGATCTCATTCAGATCGTAATCTGTTATTTGAATGTACATATCAGTGGAATCAACAGTAGACAGTAACCTGCCTCCAGTGAGAGTGTAACTGTGTAGTGGATTGGACACGTGTGATAGCATCTGTATGGTTAACTGGTTGAAATGAAGTGAAGTGAAATTCATTGTTTCAGAAAACCACAGTGTCAATAAACCACTATCCATGTCCAAATCGAAGGAGTCCAGTTTAGGCCTAACAGTATCAGTAATGTATGAATCGGTTTCCTTGGCATCCTGTGATGATATTGGTACCACTGGTATGTTATTCATGTCAGTTATAAAATTGGAGGTGAATGAAATAAATGTAGTATCATTTCCTATGACCAGACCCTCATCTCGTTTCAACAAGTTAACATCAGCATCATCAAGGTTAATAATGACTTGTAGACCATTAGTACTGTTGGAATACCCCAATGTGAGAGTGTAGTAACTGTCCGTATTGCTAATGTTTTTTACAGCTTGTAGTGTAATGGCTTTAACATTGAGAGTATCTACTAGTACTGGTTCATCAAACTCAAGTGTCAGAGTCTCATTTGTTAAATCCAATGAAAAGCCAATTAAAATAGGTGAAACGAAATCTGGGTAGAACACATTCACACTGTCATTGGTTAACAATATAGTATTCATTTCCTTGGCCATATCTATCACTGATCCTGCAGCTATCCTCAAGTAGGTATTGTCTTCATCAGTAGCCAGGTTTGTCTGTAGCTTGATGAGATGGAGTATGTCGGTATCAATTTGTATTTCAATAATTGCCGAATCATTAGAAATCACATCTCCTTCCAGTGTGATACCATCAAGTGATAGAGCATCAGTTGGGAACAGAGCGAATCCAGCTAATGCGATATTTGATGATTCAACTGTTTCATCAAATGTCAAAGTGAGAATTTCACTGGTTAAATTGAGTGTGAAGTTGTACAGCACTGGACCAACAGTATCAGGAGTATAGTCATCCACATCAACTGGAATAACAGTGGGTATTACATAGTTATCACTCATGTCAGTAATGGCCTTTTCACCAATTGATAAGTATGTGTTGTTGTATGTTGTAGCCAGTTCTCGTATGTATTTGATGGCATTCATGTCATCTCTTGAGATGTGTATGTCCACAACGTGATGGTATTCAGTGTTTGTCACAGTTTCAGGACTTGAAAGAGTATGTTTAAATGCTGGAGGATCTATGTTATCAGACTGCAACGTAATTTGGCTGATATTGAGTTTTGAAGCATTCACTGTTTCGGTGAAAGTTAAAGACAAAAGAAAATCATTCATATAAAGTGAGAAGCTTTCAAGCTTTGGTTTGGTTAAGTCTAGCTTGAACGATCCTTCTTCTGCTTCTGTCAAATTTACTTCCACAACTTCATTCTCAAACATGTCTTCAATGGCGTCTGAAGTGAATGTCAGTAGTGTGGTAAAACGTGACACTGCAAGCTCTGGTACTCGTTTGATAGCATTTAGATCGTCCAGACTTAGTTTCAATACCACACTTGTTCCATCAGTGCTGTTGACATAGCTGCTGGCTGATATATTGTAAGAATAATAGTCCTCAGCAGAGATATTTTGTGAGCTGTGAATAGTGAACTGATCAGCCTGCAATGTTTCAGCATTCATGGTCTCGTTGAAGGTGAGATTGAATTCACCTGTATTCAGGTCGAATACAAATGAGGATAGCTCCGGTCTTCGTCTGTCGGGTGTTAAAACAACAACCTGTGCCTCAGGTTCACTGGGAACAACTGGTAGTACCAAATTATTATTCATATCTTTGATGGTAACATTGATTATTTCAATGAAGGTATAGTTACGGTCAGTAATCAATGGCTCTATCCTCTTCAGCTCATTCAGATCATTTATGTCCAGTCTCAGGTACACGACAATATCGTTTCCGTACAAATAATCTCCACCTTGCAATGTGTATGACTCGGACAAGTCAGAATCTGGTCCATCATGAAATGTGATTGTTTCAGGCCTTAGTGTACTCACTTGCATTGTTTCTGAGAATGTCATAATCAAGAGCTCATCGTGTAGATCAAGATCATACGAGAGTAAGTATGGTCTAATGATGTCTGCAGTATATCTGGTTATATTCAATAGAACTGGCTCAATAGGGTTGTCATTCATGTCCGTAATGGTGTCAAATTCAAAGGAAATGAAACTATCAGTAGCTGAAGTCAACAGGTTCTCTAAAAATCGGATTTGGTCTGAATCGTTCTTGTTCAATGTTATGTTCAAAAATCTGACATCGTCAAAAGTTTGATTTCCACCTGTGAGAGTATACGATACGGTTCCATTAGTTTCATTATTTGTGAATGTGATGTTAGTGATAACAAGACTTTCAGGTTTAACTGTTTCGGAGAACGTCAACAAAATCAGATCTTCGCTGAGGTTGATATCAAAATACCATAGCTCTGGTGGTATTAGATCCTCAGTATAATTCCTGACTCGCTTAGCGAAAGCTGTTTCGATAGATACCACATCGTTTCCTGTCATGTCTTTAATCAATGATGACTCAATTGATATAAAGGTAGAATTACCATCAATTAAGAGATCTCGAATGCTCTTGATGGAGTTAAGATCGTCGAAATCCAGTTGTACTGTAACAATTGTCGAGTCACTCAGACTGTGTGTTCCCTTTTTCAGATTGTAGCTTGAGGCTCCAAGATTTGGTTGAGAGTGGAATGTGATGCCCTGTACTTTGAATGTGGAAGAATCAACAGTTTCATTGAAGGTGAGGACAAGAGTTTCATTGGTGAGATCCAGATCAAAGTCAACAAGTCTTGGCCTGTACTTGTCTGCAATGAACATGCTTACTTGTCGTGCTGTGTCTAAGGGGATCTCCACCACTGAATTATTATTCATGTCATTGATCATTTCACTGGTGAAAGCCAAGAATGTGTCATTGTAACCAGTGGCGATACCTGGTGTTATACGTTTCAATTCGTTCAAATCGTCCTCAGAGAAATAAACCACTACTGTTGTCAAGTCTTCAATGGATGACTCACTTTCTTCCAGTTCTAACACAAAGCTGGCTTTACTAAAGTTGCTTGAACTACCAATCACTAATTCCGTGATTTCAATTGATCTAGCTCGTACTGTTTCATCAAAAGTTAGCGTGAGTGAGCCTGTGGTTAGGTCAATAGTGAAATTGGTCAACTTGGGATCAGTCGTGTCAGGAATGTATCCTGCAGCTTGCAAGCCAACACTGAAGGGATAGTTTCCATTTTCAAGTCTCGAGGCATCCTTAATCACAATAATGGTAGAGTGTGTGGTAATATATGTATCATTTTGTTCAGTAGCTAGGTATATTCTTTGTTTGATAACATTCAAATCGTCAATTGAAATTATCACAAAGATATGGTAGCCGTTCGTGGAGTTGGTGTACGTATCTGATGACAACTGATAAGACGTGAAATTTTCAAAATCATCGGATCTACCATTTTGCAGTATCAATCCGTTTGCTGCAAATTCACCAGCTGCCACGACATCATCAAACGTCAGGTTCATTGTACCAGCATCCATGTCAATGGTAAAACCAATAAGGTTGACTCTTTCTGTGTCAGGAGTATAGGCAGATGCTTGTTCAGCTGATGTCATGTTGACAGGGACAACAGAATTGTTAAACATGTCCACAAATGTTTCGTTGGTTAGAGATATGTAAGTGTCTTCTGTGCCAAAGTGAGCTAATTTCTCTTTGAGCTGAATCTCAAGTTGATCTTCGGGTGTCAGAGTTATGATTACAGCTTTCTTTCTCTCCTCGAAAGAGTCAAAGTAGTCAACTTCCCCTCCAGTGAGAGTGTAGTAATCAGTGTAAGGAAGGTCGATACTGGATGTGTTGAGTAAAGTGATCTGTGTTGGATCCACTGAGTCCAAATATATGGGTTCGTTTGCATATATAACCAGCTGTTTAGTGTGTAGATTGAACGTGAAATGATCAAACTGTGGATTAGTAACATCCGGTTTCACTAAGGTAGCGTTCAGTCTGTTCACTGAAG
Organism: Chalinula nematifera; assembly: GCA_036873525.1. Taxonomy (NCBI): domain Eukaryota; kingdom Metazoa; phylum Porifera; class Demospongiae; order Haplosclerida; family Chalinidae; genus Chalinula; species Chalinula nematifera. The sequence continues at coordinate 50,937 of JAYJLX010077474.1, forward strand.
TGTGTGCATTAACATCATTGTTATTAATATCTTCAATCATTAATTCAGTGTTTTCTAAATAGGTGGAGTCTTCACTATAGCCTAGTTCTTCACGATACTTAATTTCAATTAGATCATTTGGTGTTAAATAGAAACTAATGTAAATCCAGTTCTCTGAGTCGATACTCTTACTACCACTATCCAATTGATAGCTCTCAGCAGGATCCATGTCACTGCTGTACAGTGTGATCTCATTGGACAAGAAGTCTAGTCTCTCAACTGTTTCATTAAAAGTGAGACGAACATAACCATTGTCCATATCTAACTCAAAAGACTCTAATTGGGGTTGTACACTGTCGGGAAAGTAATCTGTCGGTTGTTCAAAAGCCTGCACTGACTCTGTATCCCTACTGACTGTATCATTTAACTCAGCTGCTTGATTCCTCGACATATCCTGAACCACATCACTGCTGAATCTCACCACACACTCCTTATCATTAACACAGAGGGCAGTGTCTTGTTTGATAAGATTCATGTCATATTGGGTTAGTGTGAACTGGAGGGTGGTGTCGTCGACCTGGACATAGCCAAATCCACCAGTTAATTGGATGGGGTCAAAGTTCGGATCAGAGTTATTGTATCCCCAGTTTTGAATTGAAATAGCAGTTGGGTCGAATGTACTGATATTGAAGGTTTCAGTGAACTCTATTTGAATCAAATCCACTCTCATATCAAACAGCACAAAATCTGCCAAAGCAGGAGGAGTGGTGTCGTTTATGTAGAATCGAGTCTCCTGTGGTTCATCCAACTCACGCTCAACAACACTATTACCATTCATATCTTCTAGTGCTGTCCAGGGAAATGAAAGGAAGCAATCATCTCCCTGTCCATCCAGTGTACACAATTCCAACCTCTTTAGTCTATTTAGATCAGGTGTAGTTAGTTGAATCTCAATAACCTGTGAGTCCTCTTCGACGACTGTACCTCCCTCCAGTGTCATGTTGATTATAGGAAATGTCATGTTAACTGGTGTAGGTATTTCCCAGTTCCACTCGTTGGTTATATTTACAATAACTGTAGTTGGTCTCAGTGGTTCCTCTTGCAATGTGAAGTCAGTAATGACCAAAGAGTCTCGCTCAATCATTTCATTGAATGTCAGGATCAGAACACCTCTATCCATATCTATATCAAAGGCATGAAGATAGGGATCTGATGAATCATTGGTGAACGTGCTAACACGCAAGGCCTCTCCATTCGGTAGGGGTACAATGGGATTAAAATTCATGTCTTCGATCAAAGAGCTGTCGAACGAAATGTATGAATCATTGTCAGAAGTTGCTATCAATCTGTTTCGTTTCAGTTCATTGAAATCATCTGCAGTTGGGAATAAATCACGCAGTATGTCTACACATATCACTGTGATATTTTCCATTGTCCAGTTAGCACCAGTGAGTTGGTACATTGCCTCAGGTGAGCTAACTCGATAGTTCTGAATAACGATTGCCTCAGGTGAGAAGACGTACGTATTCACAGTCTCGGAAAACGTCAGCCATATTTTACCAACGTCCATATCCAAATCCCAAGAGACTAGTTCAGGGTGGGTAGTATCAGCAGTATGGTTGGTAACATTAATGCCCATTCCATCATGTATGGGCACTACATTGTTACCATTCATATCATCAATCAGGTCTTCAGTAATGATGATATATGTGTCACCTTCATGAGTGGCAAGGCTAGTGTTCTGTTTGAGTACATTCCAGTCATCAATGGTGATATTAATTAGTATAATGGAGTCATTAACACTAGGTGAGGTTCCATTGGTTAGAGTGAAATAATCATCTGCACTTGGACCATCAGTTAACGTAATCTGGCTTGGATCAAGTGTTGTTACGTCGACAGTTTCTGAAAAATACAGTGTTAATGTTGGTGCATTCAAGTCCAAATCGAACTTCAGAAGCCGAGGTGGAACGTAGTCTGGGTAGTAATCACTGACTTGTGTAGCATTACCAGTGAGTATGGGTACAACATTATTGCCATTCATGTCTAGAATGGTTTCATTAGTGATAGAAATAAACGTATCATTGTTGTATGTGCCCAGAGTTAGTATCTGTTTGATGACATTTAAATCAACATATTGCAGATCCACAACAATCACAGGATCATCTCCATATATAGAGTCACCTCCTGTTAATGTGAAGTTTTCTCCTTCTCCGTCACTTGACTCCAGGAATGTTATTTGAGTTGACAGTAAGCTCTTGGCCTCAACTGTTTCTGAAAAGGAGAGTGTCAGTGTGTCACTAGTGAAATTGATATTGAAAGACTCTAGAACAGGAGGAACCATGTCCATTGTGAAATTAGAGACTTGAAGAGCATCAGTTGTGTTAATCGCTACAACTTTGTTCAGCCTCATATCAACTACCATGAGTGCTGTGTGGCTAAGGAAAGTGTTGTTCTTTTCGGTTGCTAGTTTTGTGATCCGTTTAATATTATTTAAATCAAATCGACTCAGGTGTATGTACACAGTATGATAATTCTCGTCGTCAGTGTAACTGGTGTTTGTCAATGTGTAGTTTACCAAGCTGGAGTTATTTTGAAACTGTAAAGTGATTTCCTCAGTATCTAAGCTACCAGTCATCACTGTTTCATCAAAATTCAGAGTGAGGATATTTTCTGTCAAGTCCAAATTGAAGGTCTCCAAATACGGTGATGTCCTATCAATCACATGGTTATTTCTATCAATCAACCTTGCTGTGATTCCATTTTCAATCGGTATCACTAGATGTCCTTCGATGTCAGCAACTGCAAAATCAGCTAACGTAAGATAAGTCTTAAACGGTCCTCTTCCGATTTCGAGTCGCTTTAGTTCGTTTACATCAGTTCTCAATATATCAATCTTTAGAATGGGACCATTCTTGGTTAGAATCTCTCCTTCAGTGAGTGTGTAGGCTTGTAAGGAATGGCTAATGTTGAAGACTGACTGTAGAGTAACACCACTGATATTGAACGATTCGATATTAATTGTTTCAGAGAACGAAAAGGTGATTGTTCCCTCGTCCATATCAAACCAGTAGTCCCTCAGTACTGGTCTATTACTGTCGTTATAGTACTGAGTTACTGACTCAGCATCGAGGAAGTATTTCTCCTGGACTGGGTTCCCATTCATGTCACTGATGAGATCACGTGTGAATGACAAATATGAGGAATCTTCATCACGAAGTAGCATTAGGTTTTGCTTGATGGTATTCAAATCAGTTTCATTGATCCATATCTGTATCATGAGACCATCTGTACTATACGAGACACCACCAGTTAGTGTGACTGATTCTGTTTCATTGGTACCATTCATTTCCGACTGGACAGTGATGGCGGTAAAGTTCAGTGTAGATCTGTCCACTGTTTCATCGAATGCGAGAGTAATCAGTCCGGCAGCCATATCTACAGTCCAGTAATCCAGTTCAGGTCTCGTCTCATCTTCAGTGAAATTAGACACTGGTATTGTTGTTTCAATGATGTAATTTGGTACAAGTGCCATATCATGAATTGCCAGTGACTCCAGTGTGATAGCTGTGTCAGAGACTGATGTAGCCAAATCTCTCATCAGCTTAATGGTGTCCAAATCTTCTTTAACTATGTATGCCTGAACTACGGGGGAGTATACATCGATAGTGGTACCATCAGTAAGGGTATACGTGGTCTCAGTAATGTCTGTATCATTTCTCAAAATCACTTTTGTAAATACAAGACTATCGGCAAATACCGATTCATCAAAGAAAAGGGTTATTTCCATATTGTCCATATTTAGGTTGAATGAAAGCAGTTTAGGAGGTGTTGTGTCAGGTATATGGTATTCAGCTTGTTTTCCGTCCTCATTGTCTATTTCTTCAACAAAGTTCCCATTCATATCTTCAACAGTTAACAATGAGAAACTCAGGAAAGTGTCATTTCTACTTTGAGCAAGATTTGGAAGTGCTTTTATCTCGTTGAGATCATCATTCCCAATTTCTACAATCAACACTGTGGAATACTGATCCTTCGGAACAGTTGAGTTCGAGAAGTTGCCAAAGGAGTCCTCCATATCTATTTCAATGGCATTCTGCAGAGTGATTTGGCTCACATCAAATGTGCTGGAATTTACTGGCTCATCAAACGTAAGCTTTAACTCACTGGAGTCCATGTCAAGAGTAAAGTTAAGGAGTATTGGGGATATCTCATCAGGTACAAACACAGCAGCTCTCACTTCCTCTTCCAACAACAACTCTTCAACATCATTTCCATCAATATCTTTAACACCATATTTGGAAAATGAGATGTATGTGTTACTTGTATCAGTTGCCAGTGATGGATACATCTTTAATTCATTAGCATCACTCCTACTCAGGAAGAGAGTGATCTCTGTTGAGTCCTCCAAAGAAACTGATTCTCCTTCCAGTCGTACTGATGCAGTTGGTGATAGTGAATCAGATACCACAAATGCTGAAGCATTGAGTGAAGAAGCATCAACAGTTTCAGAAAACGTGAAAATGAGTTCAGATGTATTCAAATTGAGAGTGAAGTTAACCAAAAATGGTCTCACCCTGTCATCGAAATATTCTGAAGCTTTGATAGCTTCAACTGGTGACAAAGCTACAACAGGATTATCATTCATATCACTGATAAGATCAGAGTCTATTCGTATGTATGTGTTCTCAGGGCCAGTGGCAAGGTTAAGTATTGCTTTGATTGCATTAGTATCCAGTACATCCAGAGACACATTGACTATGTGAGAGAACTCAGTATCAGAATAGCCACCAGTCAGCCTGTATTGAGTTGCTGTGATGTTATTTGTACTCATTATCACTATAGATAAGGTGTTCAGTGAGCTTCCGTTCACTGTTTCCGTAAATGTTAGTATCAACTCTTCATCATTGGCATTGAAACTGAATCCTACAAATTCCGGAGACACTTTGTCTTCCCCAAATACATCAAACACATAACCTTCCTCAGGGAGGACGCTATTGCCAGCCATATCTCTAACCAGGAGGCTACTGAAACTCATCAGAGTGTCATTAATACTGGTAGCTATTAATAGATCTGATTTTAGTATGTTTAAGTCCACAGTACTTATCTCTATCACTACTTCAGTATCATCAATACCACTAATAATGGTACCACTGATGGTATAATTCACACTATCATCCACTGCACTGGATAGAGTAATGATTCCTGTATCAAGTGTTGATATTCGAACTGTTTCATTGAAAGTTAGTATCAAGTACTCCGTACTAAGGTTGAAGGAAGCCATCAATAAACTTGGACGATTTGTATCATTTATGTATAGCCCAACTATCAATGCTGCAATGTCAGGAATTGGGTTACAATACAAGTCACTTGTGTCAGTAATGGCTGTATTTCCTAGAGCAAGGAACGTGTCCTCTTTCATTGTTGCTACTTCATCTAATTGCTTTAATCTATTGAGATCAGAATCATCAATATCAACAGTGATTACGTCAGAGATTGTGGAAGAGGGTGGGGTATTAGACAATGAGGTATATTGACCAGTTCGAAATATCTTTACGCCTTGCATTATAATCTGAGAGGTATTTAATGATTCTCCAAAAACAGTTTCTGAAAATGTCAAAATTAGCTCTCCTTCATTCATGTCTAGAGTATAGTCTGTAAGAACTGGGCGAGTTTTGTCTGGTCTGACTTCCGTTGCTTGTATAGCTTCCTCTATTTCAAGTTCAAGATTGGGGTTCATGTAATGGTCTTCGATCGTATCATTAAAGATTGATAAATATGTGTTTTCAATATCTGTTCCAATACTCAATTTCTCCTTAAGTTCATTCAAATTATCATTAGATAGCTCAATCTCAACAACTGTTAGTGAAATATCTGATACATACGCATCCAAATTAAACACATGCGTGACAACATTTTCCTCATAGTCTGTACTGTTCAACAGTAGGAGACCTGTTAGATTCAAAGTCGCTGAAATAACTGCTTCAGAGAATGTGAGGTTGATCTTTCCACTGTCAAGATCGAGCACGAATGAAGACAAGGTGGGTGGTGTGTTATCAGGGGTAAAGCCTTCAGGAGACACTTTAATACCTTTACCGTTAGTTATAGCAATTACATCCAATCCATTCTTATCATCAATGGTTGAGGCCTGTAGTGTAAGGTATGTATTGTACTCCTGTTTGGCGGTGTTAGTGTTAGCCTTGATTCTGTTCAAGTCATTTTGTCCAAGCCTCACTTCAACAATGAAACCAGCAAGGCTGCTTGTATTTGAGCTTGCAGTGAGTTTAATTTGGTTCTCTGGTTCAGAGTCTTCACTGTTCTGTATTACAATACCACTAGCATCGAACGTAGTTGGGTCTACTACATCATCAAAGGTCAGGTATAGATAACCCGTATCAACATTCAATCTGAATGACTCAAGAGTGGGACTGGATTCGTCCAGTACAATTGAATCGGCTGGAACACCTTTCTGTTGAATATTGGGGTTAAGGAAGGTATCAGAGACAGTATCATTCTCAATGGTGATAAATGTATCACTCTTATCAACAGCTAGCAATGGAGAATCTTCAAAATACGAAATATCTTCATCAAGCAAACCAATGGTGACAATCATCTGTCCATCCCCTTCCTCGGGCGGGTCAATCACCTCACCACCAGAGAGGGAGTACGAGGGACCATCAGGAGGGTTACTGTAGACACGGACTTTCGTGAAATTGAAGTCTTCAGGAAGAACAGGTCTGTTGAAAGTGAACACCAACTGATTGCTGTCATAATCAAGTGTAAAGGACAGTAGTCGAGGACCATCAACATCTCCAACAAACTCAGTGACTTGCAAGCCTTCTGTTATTGGTATTTCCTCCATTGCGTTGGGATAAAATGAAAGATCGTAAATAGCATTCGCTGCCACAGCAAGATAAGTTGTGTTTTCATCCTTGAAGTACATAGATGACTTCAATGCTTCTGCATCTTCCTCAACAAGATTTATAAGTACAGATCTAGCTCCAACCCTTTCATAACTCTCAGTGAATGACAGCGGGAACAGTAAAGAGTAGTCCATTGATGAGTTCTTGGCACCCATAAGGGTTAAATCGGTAGTGGAAAACATCTGTATATCAATAGGTTCACTGAATGTCAGTATAAGTGTTTTGCTGACTAAATCGAGGTCGAAGTTTTCAAGAACTGGGGGTATCGTATCAGGCTTGAAGTCCACAACAGCATATCCGGGGAATTCATCGTGCAACGATAAAACAGAGTTATTATTCATGTCTTTGATGAACGTACTATCGAATGCAATGTAACAATTACCAGTGTAAGTACACACGTGATCATCCAACTTGATAGAGTCAAGATTGTCATCTGTTAGTGATATGTTGAGTGTAGTTGAATCATCATTCACATATATACCATCTGTTATGTTGATAGTGGACACGGGGGGGTTGAAAAAGGTTTTCAAGCTAAGGCTAGTGAAATCTACTGAACTGACATCGACTGTTTCAGAGAATTCGATGACTAAAATCTCGTTATCGAAATCAAGTAGGCTGAATGTAACCAATTGCGGAGATGTAACATCAGGCCAGAACTCTGATGGTGGTTCTAGAATAAATGGTAGTACAGGCATATCAACCATGTCCATGATCAAGTCTTCTTCGAAGGTAAGGTAGCAGTCATCCTTTGAAGTGCATATTGGTAATTTCTTCAATTCATTCAAATCAAATGCACTAAACGAAACGTTCAGTACATTGGAATTATCAGTGAGACTCAGTGCTACTGTAAGTGTGTAGTTCACAGTTAACTCTTCATCACTGAACGTTAGCTGCGTAATGTCCAACGTCCGTTCCTTCACTGTTTCATTGAAATACAGAGCCAAGTGTCCACTGTCCATGTCAATGGTGAAATTTCTCAGTAATGGCCGATTTTTGTCCGACTCATAAACACTAACACCTGCTGCAAAACTTGGAAACACTTCCACCAGCTCATTACCATTCATATCCATTAATGCTTCTCTATCAATCACAACAAAAGTATCACTAGCGTCAGTCAATAGCCCTTCTACAGCTTTAATACCATTGGAGTCTTCTTCAGATAATTGTATGGTGAGGAATTTTGAGTCCTCGCTTGTAACCATGCTGTTGGTTAGTGAATAGGATTCAGTGGCTGAGTTTATGCTGTTCTGGAATGAGAATAGTGAAACAATTACCGTACTCACGTCAATGGTCTCAGAGAATTCAAAACTAAGTAAGCCAGTCTCAAGGCTGACATTATAGGACACCAATGATGGGCTGGTTGTGTCCTCTGTGAAACCATCTATTCCAGCACCAATAGCTTCAGGTCCAGTGAGTTCAGTTGCTTCATTCAACGATTCGTCCATTATCACTCCTCTTTGGAATGTAATGAAGCTAGAAGTACTGGAAATTGCTAGCTCTGACAAACGTTTGATTTCATCTCGATCATCATCGGTTAGAGTGACTACAAGCCTGTAGCCATCTTCAGTTGTCTCTGATGACACGTAACCAGTTAAAGTATGAGACTCTCCTACACTGGTGTTAACTGCAGCTGCTAAACTACTATGAAGAGACAGCTTCTCAGGTATAAATGTATAGTTTACTATGGGCTCATTGAATAGAATAGTTAGAATACCACTATCAGAGTCAAATGTGAATGATTTGGCTTCAGGTGGATTCAAGTCAGCATTTGCTGTGGTTATATTGAGTGCCCTAGTGTAAGGTATTGGAACCAGTGAATTATCATTCATATCAATGGCAGCCTCTTCGTCTACATAAAGATATGATGTGTTGGGGTTGGTCAACAATCCATAGCTGTCCAGTAGCCGTATATTGTACAGATCAGATTCAGTAATGTTAATAGTTATGATAGTGGAGTCCATTTCTGATACAATACCACCTGTTAGTGTGTAGGTAATATTGAAGTTGGTTGTATTGAAGTACGGAGCGAAAGTGAAGGCTGTTGGATCAACTGACGAGGCATTGACAGTTTCTGAAAATATCAGCTCCAGGACTAGCTGATTAGAATATGGCATTAAGTAGAGGCCGAACTCAATAAGCTCGGGTGGGGCAAAGTCATCTGTGTAGTTAGACACTTGTATTGATTCATTGTTAGCAACTTCAATCAATGGATTACCAGCCATATCTTGAGCAGCACCATAATCAACAACCAGGAATGTGGTTTCCTCAGATACTGCCAAAGAGGTATCATACTTGATTTCATTCAGATCATCACCAGCCACTGTTATTGTGATCGTGTGATAGTTGTAGTCTGAGGTGTATGAGTCTGATGTTAACTGATAGTACCCTCCATCAACATCACTATCATTACTATGGTATCTCATGGACTGTATGGCAAAGCCTTCAACATTAACTGACGAGGCATTTATCGTTTCAGAAAATGACACAACCAACTCTCCACTTGTTACGTTGAATGTGAACGAGACCACACTAGGATTCTTCCTGTCAATCCCATAGTTAGTGGTGTTCAATGCATTGACAGGATCAATATCCTGTGCAATGTTACCGCTAGTGTCGTTTATGGCATTACCTTGGATAGTCAGGTATGTGTCCTCATTGGATGTAGCAAATGGAAGCCTCTTGATCTCGTTCGCATCATCAACTGATAGCTTAATGTATACAACTGTATCGTCCACTTCAATATTGATATAGCTACTCTGTAGCATGTAGCTCAGGTTACTGGCTGGTTCAGAGTATAGGACAAATGACATGGGTTTAAATGTATCCACATCCACAGGTTCATCAAAGGTCAGTGTTAGTACATCTGTGGTCAAGTTGAGGCCAAATGATACCAATATTGGACCAGTAATGTCTGGATAGACTTCAAGTGCTGGTAGAGCTGAACCGTCAGGGATGGGCTCAATAAACTGGTTGTTAGTGTCAGTCACAAAGTTAGACGCAAGAACAATGTAGGTGTCATCGATATCAGTAGCAACCGATAGGTCCTTCTTTAACAGGTTCATATCATCAATGGTGATGGTAATATTTACGTGTGTGAAATTCCTGTCAGTACTGGAGCCGTCAGACAGCCTGTATGTACTATCGAAGGCTGTGGAATTATTCTGTATGATCAATGCTGAGTAGTTGAATGTGGATACCAAAACTGGCTCTGAGAATGTGAAGAATAGAGTACTAGAGTCGAGGTCAAGCTGGAAATCAACAACGTATGGGCTAATAAAGTCACCGGTGTAGTTAGCAACAGCAATAGCTTCTCCATCTGCCATTTCTTCAATTTCATTGAAGCTTGTGTCTTTAATTGCCCCTTTCAGGAGTCTCAGATACGTATCATCCTCGTCCGTAGCAAGGTCAAGGATTTCCTTGATCAGGTCACTGTCTTCCTTGAGGATTGAAATGACTATCACTGTGGAGTTGACATCACTAACATACCCATCTTTAAACTGGTATGAGACAAAGGATTCATTGTCGTTTTGAAGCACAATTTTATTGAAATCCAAGCTCTGACCAATAACAGTTTCAGAGAACACGAGCGAAAGAGTTGAATCATTTAAGTTCAACGAGAAGCTGACTAGTTCTGGTGGTACGTTATCTGGAATGACTTGAAGTGCTCTAAGTGCTGATGTGTTGAAGTAGGGCTCAATTAGATTCCCATTCATATCAGCAATGGCATCACTGGTAAAGGACAGAAATGTATTGGACTCATTTGTTGCAAGATCCAACTTCTGTTTAATCAAATTTAAGTCATTCTGATCCAACTGTAGAGTAATGATATAGTCGCTTTCACTTGCTGTTCCAGCTGTCAGATATACATACTGTGAACTTGAATTTAGTGAGGAATCACTTTGTAACAACAATCGCTCAGGTTTAAGAGAAGATGAATTGACTGCTTCGGAAAATGTCAATATGAGCTCTTCTTGAGCTAGGTCAAGCCTGAAGTCCTCCAGTGTTGGTTGAACTAGATCTTCTGTAAAGTTTCTAACTTGAATGGCCTCTGTAAAGTTTTCAAGAGGGTTCTCATTCATGTCTCTTACTGGTATATCAAAGTAGGATAGGTAAGTGTTATCCTTTGAGGTAGCAAGATCTGTATTTAGCTTGATCTCATTCAAATCATCAAAACTCAATTTTATGGTAATGTAAGTAGCCGGATCATCAGGAGCAGTGCTTGTCTCTGTAAGAACATACGAAGTACTGTTCATTTCATCTTGAAGATAAAAATTAGGAACTATAAATGTGGTTCCCCTTACTGTCTCCGAAAAATAGATTGTGAGCGTTTCATTTGATAAGTCCAAATCAAAATCTGTGATCACAGGTTCGGTTTCGTCCACTGTCAAACCAGTGACTTGGTATCCTGTTTCAGGATAGACTGGGTTATCAAACATATCCACTATCATATCTTCAGTGATTGAAATATATGTGTCCACTACACCCGTGCCTATTTCAATCTTCTTGATAGAGTTGAGATCATCATGGGTGACATTGAAAATAACAGTGGTATTGGGCTCTATTGAAACAAGGTAACCATCACTCAGCTGATGGGACTCCGTTGGGAGAACACTTGCAGTGCGAGACAACGTAATAGTGGTAAAGTCTATGGAAGAGATGTTCACTGTTTCACTAAATACCAAAGTGATTTGCCCAATGTCCATATCAAAATAAAATTCCAATAAATATGGTCTAGATGTGTCTGTAATAAACCTGTATGCTTTAGTAGCATTGTCCTGTGTTACAGGTTCAACATCATTGTCTGACATGTCTGTAAATGCATCTTCAGTGAAACTGATATATGCTGTTTCATTGGACACATAGAGATCGTCTATGGCATTGATATGGTCTAGATCGTACTGTGTTATATCAATCACTACCACTAAACCATTAGAACTAGGAGATGATCCATTGGTAAGTGTATATTCACTAAAGGGTGAGGCTGAATCGCTCTGTAGGGTAATATCTGAGTACGATATCTCTTCAATGTTGATTGGTTCATTGAATGTTAAGAAGAGAACAGATGCATTCAGATTAACATAAAACTGTACCAGTTTAGGAGCGGTAGTGTCTTCAACAATTTCTGAAGCAGGTAGGGACGTTTTGAGAATGACGTTTCCAGTGGTTGGCTTAGCATGATCCAAAACAGCACCCTTCTCCACATGTAAGTATGTGTCGTTCTCAAGAACACCAAGCTCCTCAAAAATTTTGATTGCATGCAGTTTCTGATCAGTCAGCGTAATATTAATGAATATTGAGTCAGCAATCTCTTCAGGTATTGTCTCTAAATACACAACTGGATGACTCTGTTCTTCTGTTGGTCTGAAGTGGAATTTACCAGGTAACAAGGAACTGGCATTAACAGTCTCACTAAATGTCAGAGACACTACTCCATTATCAAGGTCTAGTGTATAGCTGAGAAGCCTTGGTGGTGTTTCATCATCGATATAGATAGGTATCAGCTCTTCATCAACAGCAACTAGAGGATTCCCTCTCATATCACGAACACCACCTGCATTTATTGATATGTAACTATTGTCTTCTTCACTGGCTAGGAGGTATTTCCGCTGTATTTCGTAGAGATCTATTGTACCGATATGTAACAGAACTTCAAGTCCATTAGAGCTGTATGTCCTGGTGTAGTCAGTGGAGTCCACACTACCTGGAGTTAATGTATGCATTAAATCAGACTGGTTAGCTCCAGGATAGGATAGTAGTGTGATGTGATCTATATTCAATGATGAGACATTAACAGGTTCACTAAATGACAGTAGTAGCGTTGCATCGTCCATGTTCAGTGTTGAACTGAGTAGCTCTGGATGTATCACGTCTTCATAAAGGTCATTAACTATTTTGCCATAATCTATTATTTCCACTACAGGATTTCCATTCATATCAGGAATAACGTCCTCTGAAATTAAAATAAAGCAATCAGATTCCTTGGTACAGAGGTCAGGCTCAAGCTTAATTCTGTTGAGGTCATTTTGAGAAAACATCAAAAGAATATCTGTACCGGACTCATTGGAGAGCTCCGTAGTGTCATCCAGTGATACAATGGTGATATTAGGTGTGTCTGATGCCATGTGAGATTGGAACGATATTTCAGTAATGTTCAGTAGCAGTAGGTCAACCGTTTCATTAAAAACAAGTAGTACTGTTTCAGCTGTGAGGTTGACAAACACAGACACCAAGTGAGGATCTGATGTATCCTCTACAAACAATCCCACCACTAATGCACCATTCTCTGGTCTTTCAATTAAAGCATTTGGTTGAACAGCCAAATCATCAACAGCTCCTCCGGCAATAGACAGGAATGTTGAATCATTATTGTATGCAAGGTTAGACAAACGCTTGATTTCATTGAGGTCTTCAGCAAGCAATGTTACCTCGATAACTGGTGGGTGGCCACTGTTGTCATTACTACCGGTAATGTTTCCACCTGTGAGATTGAAGCTTGAAGTTGGAGCAGAATCATCATTTTGAATCTTTATTTGCTGTAGTACAAGGGTACTGGAGTTGACAACTTCTGAAAATGTAAGTGCTAGTAATCCAATGTCCATGTCCAGACTAAAATCATCCAGCGTTGGTGAAGTTGAATCAGGCGTAAGTGTTACTACCCTAAACTGCTTCTTTTGGTCCATTATGCTATTACCATTCATGTCTAGTACTGCATTATTGGATATGTTCAGGTTCGTACTGTTCCTACTGATAGCTAGCATCGAATGAAACTTTATAATATTCAGGTCTTCATTGCTAAGAGTCACATTTAGTATCACAGCGTCTTCTGTTTGGCCAATACTGCTATGCAGGCTGTATGACTGACCAGTACTGATGGTGTCGCTGTATAGGAGCAGTTTGTCTATCCTCAGTGAAGAAGCATTCACTGTTTCTGAGAAAGTCAATGTCAGGAGTCCAATATCCAAATCCAGAGAAAATTCCTCTAATTTGGGATTTGTTTGATCAGGATTCACAAAGTCAGCCATTAATGGATCGTCTTCTCCTATTTCAACAAGATAGTTACCATTCATATCTCTAATGGTGGCCGAGGGTAGTGCTATGAAAGTGTTATATTCTTCTGTAGCAAGCATAAACAGTCTTTTCAACTCATTCAAATCATTACTTCCAATTGAAACAACAATGACAGTCGAATTGTCACTGAATGTTTCCGAATCCAAGGGGTACGCACCAGCTGTGAGGGTGTGCACAAGGCTTTCCACATCAGTTCCATTCTCAGCCAAGAAGGTGATCTCATCTACGTTGAGAGTTGACTGGTCAACGGTTTCCGTAAAAGTGAGATTCAAAAGACCGAGATTAATATCAAAGGTAAATGATTCCAGCTCAGGCATCACCACATCTGGTTGATAGTTGTCTGGAAGGACCTGTACAGCACCAACATTATGAAACAACACATTGTTCATATCTTTGAGTGTATCATTGCTTAACGATATAAAAGTATTCACATGAGATGTTGCCAACAAGTAGTCCTTCTTAATGGCATTCATATCGTCGTCTAGAATATCAACTGTGATGAAACGAGAGTTATATGTTGTCGAGTTGCCCCCGTTCAGTTTGTATAAGGTCGTTGGTGTGGTTGCATCACTTTGTATTGTAATTTCAGCAGACAAAAATGAGGAAGCATTGATAATCTCATCGAAAACAAGAAGAATGGTTTGGTTGGAAACGTCGAAGTCAGCTCTAAGTAATACTGGAGATGTTTTGTCTGCAACATACGTAGACACGATTTTCGCCATTTCACTAGGTATACCAATAGATGGATTACCATTGCTGTCTTTGAAGGTAGCATTTGTAATGGTAATGTAAGTCGATTGCCTGTCAATTGCTAACTCGGTGAGTAACTTGATGTTGTTCAGATCCTCTCTAGTCAACTCAATATCAGCTGTAGTTGAGTACGGAGACTCCAATATGATTCCACCAGTGAGCGTTACATTGTCTGTTGGGCCAGCATTCTGAATGGTAATCTGAGTAACATCAATGGATTTGATGTCAACTGTTTCGCTAAACGTCAGCGACAGCACTTCTGTATTAAAGTTTAAACTGAAATTGGCTAACTGAGGCCGTTGGTTGTCTGGTATAAGGTTCCCATTTAGTGCATCCAAGGGAGTAATCGAGATTACCTTCTTGCTATAAATGTCATCAATGGTATCAGCTGTAATAGATATGTAAGTGTTATTATCAGAGGTAGTAAGACCTGGGTATGTGTTCAACAGGTCAACATCATTCTGAGCCAAGTTAATAAATACTGTGAAACCGTCCACACTGTCACTCGGTACATCAGTCAGTTGAACAAATGCATCACCAGGGGATCTAAACTCAGTGGACTGAAAGGTAATTTCTGATGTTTCCAGTGAAGAAACTTTAACGACGTCAGAAAAGTTAAGCTCAAGTGTGTTTGCATCGAGATCAAGGGTGAATGACACCAGCATAGGACCATCTTCGTCAGCAATAAATTCATCGGCCTGAAAATCACCAGTCGTTTTGTCAATTGGATTACCGGAAACATCAAAAATTGCATCATCATCTAACACAACGTAGCTAGTTTCCTCGTTGTCAGCAATCCCGATTGTTGTCTTAAGGGATTGTATATCCTCAGCATTGAAATCAATCTGTATCCGCAGCTTAGTGGCATCAGTATACCTTACACCAGATGCGCCTGTCAATGTTACCTCAATCGCCTCCATTCCTAGAGGCTTTGATCGTATGACGATGGCTGTGTAATTAATCGGATAGTTCAGACTCACAGGTTCATTAAAACGGAGCGTCATTCTGTCATCATTCATGTCAAGGACATCAAATGAGGAAAGCAATGGAGACGTCATGTCCGGTATGAAGAGTGATGTCTGTGTAGCATTCACACCAGCAACTCGAGGGACGATGTAATTCTCAAACCGATCCCGTATCAAATTACTAGTGATGACAATGAAAGTGTTGTTTTCAGTGGTGAAAAAATTATCCAATGCTTTCAGGCTTACAGCATCTTCATCCACTAATTCAAACGAGAAATGAGTATCTGCTTGAGTTGTTAGTGGCAAAGCGTTGGTAAGGGTATAGTTTATAGACACCGAACCATTTGATGAAGTGAAAGTAACTGCCCTGAAATCAAAGGTGTTATCTTCAACTGTTTCATCAAAGTACAGGGTGACATTTTGAGTGTCAAAGTCGACAGTGAATGAAGTCAAAACTGGTGACTTCATGTCGTCTACGACGTCCTCTGCACGATAGTCACCATCAGCTCCATCTTCAGCTGGTACCACATAATTTCCTCCGACATCTCTTACAAAATACTTCGTGAATCGAATGTGGCATGTGAACTCACTCAAACAGATGGTGTTTATCTTCTTAAGATCGTTCAAATCGTCTGTGTCAATGGTGAAGTTCAGGATCGTGGAGTATTTGTCACTGGACACAGTGATGTTCTGTGTTAGAGTGTACACGTCACTACCTCCAAACTCTGGATACTGTTGTAGTGTCAGAGCTGAGAAATTAGCTGTACCAGTGGCTACTACCTCATCGAAACTTAGTACGATCAAACCTTTCTCCATGTCAAAGAGGACAAATTCAACCAATCTCGGACGTTCTGAATCTGGTGTAAACTTAGTCACTTGTATTCCATCTAGGTTACCTTGGATTCTGTTGTTCATAGCGTCTCTAATGGAGTCAGCATAAAATGCCAGGAAACAGTCAATACCCTCCAGATCTTCACATATAGCCGAACTTTTGATTGCATCTATGTCATCATTTCCGAGTTGGACGACAATCTCATCCAGGAGATTTGGGTCTTGAGCACACGCAATGTGGAATAAAATCGTTATGAAAAGAATTGTTTTCAGCATTATTGAATATAAACCAGAAATTGCCATGCCTTCAACAACCTGAGGAAAAGACTTCAATTAATCATAAAGAAAAAAAAAACAATTAAGCATACAAAATACATGTGCAATCAATCTAAAAGACTTGTCTTTGGAGTATGTTAGCAGGAAGATCATTGTGGTAATGCCAGTGACAGCCCTGCTCCTGTCATTTATAATAAAATGACAAGAGATTACATTATATAAAACGAGAGGAAGAAAAAGAGGTTGGGCAATAGATTATCGGGTGTAGATTATTGATAATCCAAATGTTGTCTGTAAGCCTACAGCTTTTTTTATGTAGCATTAATTAATTATAATTATATATAGTACTATTAATGCATATTAAATAACCTGACCACACCCCTAACAAAATCGCTGCATATTACAGTTACTGCAATAAAATTTATTTTATCCCTGAGACTAACACATTGGATTACACAACTATAAATCTACAACGGATGTTCTAAAAAAAAATTCACTTAGTTTGTCTTTCCAAACCTCCTTAACATAATGAGGATGCATCGCTCCTACTTATTTGGTCCTTCCAAAACCAAAAATCCTAAGAATAACGATTCCAGCATGCACGCACAGTAGTAGATCTAATTTCCACGTGGAAGTGACGTCACGCCCGTATTAATTTAATTATAATAATTATAATTTAATTACGCAGGCATATTTGGCGGGCGCGGGTAGTCTAAGTCTACTGCTTTGTGTCTTTTCAATCTTCAGTTCAGGAATTGGAAACAAGAATCTGGATTTCATCTTTCTCTTTAAACTTCATCGTGTACTTTAAAAGTTCCTTCGTTCAGAAGGAAGAGAAAATTGTATTGTTGTGTGATTCTATGTCAAGAGATGGATTTGCAGTACAGTTGATTTTGTAAGTATGTTCACAAATTCAGTATGATTTTCTATTTTACACACATATACATATATAATTCCTTTCGTATATTTTTAGGGTGTGTTTACATATATTTAGTAATAGACTATAGCTTAGCCCATGTAGTATGTAATTATACTGGATAAAAGTTTTGCTTCTCTTTCGCCATTTTAAGTGGGTGTGGTCGGCGTTCACTATGATAGTATATAGTGTTACTGGTTTGTTTTAGAGTGCTTAAGTTGACTGAGCCCGTTTCTTTGTCAGTAATAGCTTTATTTGAAACGTAAGTCACATTTGCTTATATAATTATCAATGTATATAGTAATAATGTTCACATTCTTTGAAAGCCGAGTGTATGGTTCAATAAGTATGGTCTTTACTACTGTGTATATGTAAATATTTTAATTGTGTTTCTTTTTTAACATAGCCAGCCGTTTTGTGTCCGCAGATGGAAACTATCTAATAGCGAATAGAGAACTTGGAGATATCGTATTATTGCAAGTGAGTTTAGTTAGCATAATTATGATGCCAATGTGATCATTTGTCAGTGGTGCATTAAATAGAATTAGAATGTTTAATTAGTCTCACCCCACCCCCTCCTCACACACACGTACACGCACACCCTCCTTACACACGCACACCCTCTTAATTTCTTAATACTGACCCTTATTTCCTTTATTCCTTCCCCCTCCCCTCCCTTCCTTTTATAGAAACAATATTCGAGTCATCAACAAAATGATATCAAGACCTTTTAACTTATTGTAGTTATGTTACATGATGAAGCCACACCACATATCACTGTTGCTATCTGTTTGGTCTCCAGTAACTTTTTAACCTTATGCTAAAATTCATAATTGTTATGGGAAGGGAATATTGTTAGGGTGTCCCTAATCATAGACTGTAATCTCTCTGCAACCCTGCCACTTTTTCTGTCTCGGAAATGTTTTTGTACAATTCTGAAGTTTTTTATTTGGTAGTTTCAATTACAACTTCCTCATGTTTTTTTTTTATCCATTGTTCTCTGTGGGCCACACAGGTAAAGCCATTATAAATAGCTGTCATGCATAGATCAGTACATATTAGGTGGCAGTCAACATGGAAGCATTGTTCCTCAGGTCAAGTGAGGTTATTTGGAACTACTTTATGCTACAAGGATGGAGTACATTATCTATGTAATCTAAACAGGTTATATTGGGAGTTAAGAGTGCTTCATACTTTGCCTACATACATGCACCCATACATTGCATGCACACATGAATGCTCACTACTGGTATAGCTACAATGGACTGACCTCTGCTCATTCTCAGACTTCTCCAAAAGAAGTGGGGTGTGGCTGGTCAATATAGCTTGCTTCCTTGACTGGTTGCTCTCTTTGCTTTCAGTACTTATTTATCTTAAACTCTTTTTGGATTGCTTTCTTCAAAAAGATTTAGTGTCACACAGAGTCTTCTAAGTAAATGTAGACTATGTATGGATCTACCGGAAAGAAAAGAGAGGACAAAGCAAATTTTAGCCCTCTTTTATTTTTCCGCCTGTTTCCGTAGCAACGGATCAGCAACAGTATAGTAAAGGGCGGGTCTCGTATTACATTTGTGCACAATTCGCCCTCCAAAAAAGCAAGAGGTGGAATACTACAGCTATTCGTTTCACCCCTTTTCTCCCTGGCAGGTTACTGGCGATTTACCTCGTATCTACTATTTGAATCTGCCTAAAGAAGGATTTTATTTATTCTCTCGAAAGATTTTTTTTGTTGCTCTTGGAAGAAGAGTAATTGCATATAATTTTCTGCTCTCTCAACTGCTTTATTGCCTAGGTCTAGGCATGGGCGGCAAGGGAGAAAGATCGAGGTATGTTGTGCTCTGCAGGCTCATGTAGCTTATCATAGTGTCTATCAGCTGATAGCTGATGTAAATTACGTTTGCATGCTTGAATGGCCACTATAAATTTATGGAGTGGTTATTGCTGAAGGTCCGTGACTCCGTGTGAGCCTTATTATGTATGTTTACGGTCAGAGATTGTTCTCTGGGTGGTAGATCAAGCTTATACTTGTACAGATAATGCAAGGTATGTAGCTATGAAATAGATTAAAACAGGGGAAGAGTTTGACAGTGAGTGCTAATTGTGTGTTTCATTTGGCTATTCTTTATGGCATTTTTGAGTGCCTGTGATCCAGTGCTTTTGGATGGAGGAAATCGTGGTGTTTCTAATATCTTTGTTTTGTATGTATATTTCTATAGACTAACCCCTGATGGGAAGGTTATCTACCTATTCCTACTGGTGGTTGCAAGTTTCGCTACCGTCTCCAACTGTGAGTTTTATTAACCACACTTTAATTAACAGTACTGTAAATTACATAATGAGTCAACCTTACTTTAGTTATTGAATCATGAAGATCACAATTTTTCCCTAACGAAAATTCATTTGCATTTTAGATTATGTAATTAGTATGTTATTAACTATTAATAATTGGATTTAATAATGTGGGTAGTATGGCTTATAAGTGTATGACTGACAGTTTGCTTTATATTTGTAGTGTTTAGCATTAGTATTAGTGTAGTAGTTGCCTTATGCTTGTAGACTAGAGGTCATTATTTATTACAGGGATATATGTAATGTTTATCTGTATGCCTAGCAACCACAGCACAAACATATGTGATTGCGTGATGTCTTCATGTTGTTATGAATAATAATTATGTTTAATGAATGTTATTAAGGTTATGTGATTTGCTTGTTAACTATATTCACGTGTTCTTCCATATGCTGCTATGTTAATATTAATGAGCTACATGTATATGCCTACCCAGGTCAACCTGAAATAGACACGATGACGTTGGATTTCAATGATCAAACACTGATCATAGATTTTACTGCCTCTCCATTGCTTGATACTGGTATTACTGTTGATTGCACCAACATCAAGATTAGTTTAAGTGGCGGGGATGTGGATTCTGCTGAGCCTTTGAGTGGGGATGGAGATGTAACTGGGCAAAAGGTGACATGTGATTTAAGTGAAGAGGTACAGTTGTTACTTCGTGATGAAAATGTAGCTCTCACATTGTCACTGGTATACTTTTTGGAGGGAAATGGAATTTTTGCTGACTCTGTGGAATTGAATGATACCACTGGAACAATGATGAATTTCTTTGAAGCAGACATGAGCCCACCCACTCTCAGCAGCTTTGTGGAATTTGATCTAGATTATGGTATGATGGCCCTGTCGTTTTCTGAAGCTGTCAATGTCTCCAGCCTGAACTTTTCTAAGTTAACTCTGCAGTTTAACTTTGAGGTGGATCCAAGTGACCCTCAATACACATTGACAGGTGGTACTTGTGATGACAGCTGCAACTGTACTAATGGAATTAAGATCACTTTTTGCCTTACTGGTGATGACTTGAACCAGTTGAAGTTGATTGAAGATCTGTGTACATCTACTTCAAATTGTGTACCCAATTATGAAGCAGGTTTCATCAAAGATTTGATTGATCCGAATGCTGATGACTCCAGAAATATTGCTGCATACGATCCTCTGGATAAGGAAGAACATTCATTGGCTACATTTGTTGAGGATACAACACGTCCTGTATTAAAGAACTTTACGTTGGATCTTTCTGATGATACCCTGACGTTAACATTTGATGAACCAATAGATGCAGTGACGTTTGATCCAACTGGAATCACCTTTCACTCGGCAAGTGATGGCGGGGATGAATACCAGCTGACATCCTCCACTGATGAACCAGCTGCTGATGCCATTGTCATTACTCTCAATCTCAATGGTGATGGTGATCAACTGAAGCTGTTGGACTTTGCCACTTCATCTGATAACACTTTCCTGTCGATGCTTGAAACAGCAGCACAGGATGTTTCTGCTAACAATGTTCGAAATATCAGTGCTAGCTCACCGAAGTCTGTACAAGATGTTGTGAAAGATACCACTGCACCAGAGATTGAATCGTTTGATTTGGATTTTGATTCCAACACACTGATTGTTTCTTTCTCTGAGCCTATCCAGGTAAGCAGTGTCGAGCTGAGTGGATTCACATTGAACAACAAAGATGATATTAACTTGGAGTTGGGCAAAACATCGCTTGAAGACTCAGAAACAGAAAGGGCGTTATCAGTTGTTATTGAACTGGATGGTAATACAATAACTGAGCTGAAGACCAGCGACGACATTGGTGATGCCACGAATACATTTCTTAATGTAAGTGACAACGAATATAAAGATATTGGCAACAACAATAATACTCAGCAGTCTTTGTTAGTGAATGACATCATTGTTGACGAAACAGCTGCAAGTGTCAACAACTTCACGCTTGATTTGGACGCTGGTGAGCTTATTCTGACATTTAATGACGTCATCGATGTTAGCACATACGAAGATGAAAGAATCGAAATCCAGGATGATCCTGATGGTACAAATGTTTTTGAAATTACTGGGATAACACCAGACCAGAACGATAGTCATATTGTGACCATTGAGCTTACTGCAAACGATATACTGAACCTAAAATCATCTTCTCTATTTGCCACAAGACAAAACAACACTTACCTTGAGATCCAGTCTGCTGCCTTCAAAGATCTAATTGAAAAGCCGATAACAGCTGTAGTTGATGGAATTGAAGCAGCAGAAGTTATTGTGGATGAGCAAGCTCCTGAAGTTGTGAATTCAACCCTGAATATGAACACTGGTGAAATAATTTTCACTTTCGATGAGCCGATGAGCAGCACAGTTGATTTTGAAAAGATTACCATTCAATCGAGTGAAGCTGATGGCTCCAGGAATGTTCCATTAACTGACGGCAGCGTTTCACTAGCAGAGTTTCGTACTGTCCTCACCATTAAGTTGGATACTGATGACTTGAATGAGATCAAGAAAGACATAGGTCTCGCGGTCAATCGATCAACTAGTTTCTTCAAACTTGATAAAGGAGCTTTCAAGGATTTCTCTGGAAATGAGATCAATGCAACTGATGAAGATGCAGCGGTACAGTTCACTGAATATACTGAAGACACTACTGCTCCAAAACTTGAAAGCTTTATTCTGGATCTGGATGAAGGTACTTTGTCCATTACATTCGATGAAACAGTGGACTTTTCTACTTTAAATGTGTCAAAATTGACAATTCAGAGCAACGAGACAGATCCAGTGCTAACAGAGGTTATCAACTCGGCTGACTTCAGTATTGACACTATAGCACCCGACATCACTCTTGAACTCAGCGATACTGATTTTTTCAACATTCTGGTCACAAAGGATTTAGGAGAAGTGATCAGTAACACCTACCTAACTGCTGGTAATAATGTGGTGCAAGATATGGTGAGTTTGGAAGCAGTTCAGACTACCAAAATTGCCACCAATGTTACCAAGGATACAACACCACCTACACTTGAGCTCTTCATTATTGATTTGTCTACTGATACGTTTGAACTTACCTTCGATGAGCCAGTCGACATTTCTACTTTGAATGTATCGTTATTCACATTGTACAGTTCTGAAGCAATTGATGGTGATGATATTATGATGATTGGTCTCAAAGGAGAGGTTTCAACTACAGAAAACAGTCACATAGTCACAATTGAACTTGATCTGGATGTGGCATCAGAGATTAAAACAACTGACGGCATCGGTTCTACAAGAACCAATTCATATCTTGGATTTAAAGATGATGCAGTGAAAGACATTGCCTTGAATGGCATTGTAGGCCTCATCACTGAAGGTATTAAAGCTGATGATGTCAAACCTGACACCAGTGGAGCTGTTATAAATGGATTTGATCTTGACATGGACAATGGAATAATCACGCTATCCTTTGGTGAGAAGGTGGATGGTGACACTATTGTTAGCTCAAAGTTAACCATTCACGAGGGAAACAATACCTTTGAAGTGACTTTATCAGATCTTACATTCCTGCCAAACGATACAGTAGACAATAATCTCAAGTTTCAACTTAGCAAAACTGATTTGAACAATTTAAAGGTTGAAATAAACACTGCAACTTCAAATGAAACAACGTATTTAGACATCAGCGAAGGAGCTTTGGTGGATGATCAGGGTAATGAAATACAGGCAAAGAATGATTTGAAAGTAACAACGTTCACTGAAGATGAAACTATTCCAGAACTCGAAAGTTTTGAGATACGACCTCCTCCATCTGGTAAGGGAGGATTCATTGTTGCTCTCATATTTTCAGAAACTGTTCGAGTCTCTTCAATATCACCCGGTGATTTTACTCTGCTTACTGGACCAGACTCAGCTTTGAATGTTTTCCTTGATGGTTCTGAAGTGATCACAACAGTGAATTCCTCCATCATTGAGCTTCTACTAACTGATGCTCAGTTGGCTGATGTCAGAGACAACTTCCCTTTGGGTAACAGTACTGAAACCACTTTCATCTCAGCTAGTGACGGATATGTTACTGATATGGTGGGCCTTTTGAGTGAAAACATCAGCACAACTGATCCACTGAAGGTTGATGATATCTTGTTCGATTTAACACCACCAACATTGGATGATTTCACACTGGACATGGATAACGGACATCTCTACCTTACCTTTGATGAAGTGGTGAATGTGTCTACAATCGTCTTCACTTCATTAGTGATTCAGAGTGAGCAGGATGACTCATCAATATCTTATACTCTGACAGATACGGACACAGCCACCATTGATGGTACTGTTGTAGACATTGTGCTATCGGATGATGATTTGGATGAGTTAAAGTTGAACACTGACCTAGCTGTCAGTGATGCTACCACATTCATCAGTGTTGCAGCTGGATTTGTTGAAGATACAAACGAAAACCCAATACGGGTAGTAAGCAACACCTCGGCTGTATCTGGTACACAAATTGAAGACAAGACTAGGCCAAAGTTGACAAAATTTGATCTTGATATGAGCAATGGTAATGTCACTTTGTATTTTGATGAACCAGTGGATGTTAGCACACTTGATCCAGAGCATATTGAGTTACAGGAAAACGATGGAGATCCCAACACAGGAAATCGAGTGGCTTTAAATGATGCTGGATACAAATCTGAT
This sequence comes from Chalinula nematifera, assembly GCA_036873525.1. NCBI lineage: Eukaryota > Metazoa > Porifera > Demospongiae > Haplosclerida > Chalinidae > Chalinula > Chalinula nematifera. The sequence goes on from JAYJLX010077474.1 coordinate 75,663, forward strand.
TCAGAAAATGGCAGGATACTGTCATTTATTATAAATGATGTTGGAAGAACTTCCGATCTAAATCAAATGAAGCGGTATGGTGTTGGTATTGATGAAGACCATGCTTACATGGCTATACTAAACTATGCTATTGAAGACATGAATGGGAATAATGTAGACAGAATACAGAATATTGAGGCCCTTAAAGTCACCAATTTCACTGCTGATGACAGTGGTCCTGAACTTATTGATTTCAGGTTCGATGGAAGTGAAAAAGAGATTCGCCTCACCTTTGATGAAGTTGTGCGTGAGGATTTCCTGACTCCATCAAACATCATCCTGTATAATGCAAGCAATGGAGCAAGCTATACTCTCACTGCTAACACTGCTGATGATACCTTTGTAACCACAAACTATGGTATATTTCTCAGAGTACGTCTCAGTTCAGCTGACCTACTTCAGCTGTATAGAGATGGTATCTGTACATCTGCTACAGCTTGCTTTGTTGGCTACAACGGAACTACTGTGAAAGATTACTTTGGTAATTACAATGAAGCCATTGAAGCAGATAATCCATTTAATGTCACTATGTATGTTCCTGATACAGACCCACCATCTCTGTCCTCATTTGTTAGTTTTGATTTGGACAGTGGAAACATGGTGCTGTCATTTGATGAGCCGATGGATGTGAATAGTTTGAATGGAACTGGAATAACTTTACAGTCACTCAATGAAAACGTACCGTTTCAAAGTTACACCCTAAGCAGTGGCTCAACCACAGGAGATATTGCCACTACTATTAACGTCACTATCGATGAGAGTGACCTCCATGAGATTAAACTCAAAACATATGTTTGTTCCAGAAGATACAATTGCTATGTTCGTTTGGTTGGCAAAGCTATCACTGATTTTGGTGGTAATCCTGTGAACACAGTCAACTCAGACGTGGTAGAGACATTTATTCTTGATGTTAACAAGCCATACTTGGAAGAGTATACTCTCGATATGAACACTGGCAAGCTTATCCTGACATATAGTGAACCTGTGTCATCTGATTCTATGGATCCTAAAGAACTAACATTTCAATCCACTTCAGATATTTCTTCAGCTGGTTCTGTCAATATAACTCTAACTGGTGGCACAGCTGGTGAAGACAGCCTCACAATTGAGCTCACTCTGAGCCAAGACGATTTGGACTCACTAAAAGCTGACGATAATATTGCCACAAAGCAGGGAAACACGTTTATTTCGTATACTACATCATTTATATCTGATGTGGCTCACTACCCTGATGAGAATCCAGTTATAGCTGAGACCTCAGCAATGGCTTACCCTGCAACCACTTATATACCAGATGATGAACCACCCACACTAGTGGAGTTTCAATTCTCCCTTCAGTTCGATCAGCTCCTCCTTACATTCGATGAGCCAATGCGTACTTCCACTCTTACTAATCTAACTCAATTCACAATCCAGAATGCCAATATTTCTGCAAATGTAACACTAAAGCTATCAGGTGGAGACGTGGTTACTGAGGAAGATGGAGTGAAGGTCATCACTATCTCACTTCTGGAGGAGGATATAACCACACTAAAGCTGAATGAGCTGATTGGTACAAAAGTATCCAATACCTACTTGCAGATTGATGCTGGAGCTATTGAAGACATGAGCAATAATACATTAGGTGATGTTGGTCCGGTAAAAGCATCAGCATTTGTTCCAGACAGTAGCCGACCTACCTTGAAGAACTTTACTATTGACATGAATCAAGGATTGCTCAATCTTACGTTTGATGATGTGATTGACAGCAGTACATTTGACCCTACTGCATTCCGAATCCAAGATCGTATACGTGAGGATGGTGTATTCTATACTCTTCAGTCATCCACTGTTACTCTCAATGACAGTTATGAGATGAAAGTTCAATTCAGTGACAAAGACTTCTTTGAAATCAAGAAGGTCATAGGCCTTGCGCGAAGCATTGACACGAGCTGGCTCACAATGCAAGCTTTCGGTTTTGATGATGTTGATGGAATAGATGTATTAGCAATTACAGATGGAAAAGCATTGAAAGCAAGCGATTACGTGTCAGATGATGAGCCTCCACGTTTAGTTGAGTTTAGCCTTGACCTTGATTCCGGCGAGCTTTTATTGACTTTCGATGATTTCATTGATCATTTGTCACTGATTGAAACGGACATCACGATTCATAACAATGGCACCACCAATGATGAACTGATGCTAACCAACACTACAGTTAAGCGGTCAGAAGATGGTAAAACAGCTATTATTCAGGTTGATAGCTCTAATCTGAATACCCTTAAAAATACAACAGAATTGGCGACAGATACGAATGACACCTTCATCACCATTACCAATGGAATTATCAAGGATCTGTTTGGAAATTCATTAGATGAAGGTGGTATATTCCAGGCAACAGAAGTCATTGCTGACAATTCATCCATTGAAGTGGACTCGTTCAAGCTTAACCTGAACACTGGTGTACTCACTATCACATTCAGTGAAACATTCATTCTGTCATCATTGAATATTTCTGCACTAACCATCCAGGGCAGTTCAGATGCAAGTGAGAGAGAAGACTCAGTTACTTTTGAATCCACCACCTCAATAGAGTCTGTAAATCTGACAACGGCTGAGATAACTTTGTCAAAAGAAGATCTGAATGAGATTAAGAAACAGGAACTTGTGGGAACAACTGAAGAGAATACATTCCTCTCTGTCTCTATTTATTTTGTAACCGATCAGTCAGAGAATAAGAACAAACTCATACCACTTTCATCTGGATTACAGGCTACTGATGTGTTACCAGATATAACACAACCCCAACTGTCCAATCATACATTGGATATGGATGCTGGAACAATAACATTGACATTTGATGAGCCAGTCAACCCCAGCACATTCAATTTCAGTTCTCTGAAAATCTCTGATATGGACGAGGTTAATTTTGTAGCTCTTTCTGATGACACCTCCACACCGTCGCAACCAGACTCAGTTTTAGAAGTAACTATTACAGGTGATAACCTCAATGATATCAAAGCAAATGAAGACTTCGCAACTTCCAAAGCTGACACATTTATTTCGTATGGTGCGTTCATTCAAGATATGGCTGGTAAGAGCATAGAATCACTAGACATACCAGAGCAGATTGGTGAGTATATACCAGATAAGACACAGCCTAGGCTACTTGAATACACTTTAGATATGAACACTGGAAAGCTTCTTTTAACATTTTCAGAAGCCATTCGAGAAAGCAAGCTGAACTTGACAAAGTTTTTCATTGAAAGCAGCAGTAATCACTCAGCAGCTGAAGTTTCAATAGCTCTTTCCACTACAAAAGCTGAGGGAAATACAGCTGAGTATGAAATAGAGCTGTCAGATGCTGATTTTGAGAAGCTAGTATTCAATCCCAATGTGGCAACATCAGAGTCCGATACCTTTTTGTACTTTACAAATGATTCTGCCTATGATATGTTTAATAACTCCATTAATGACACAGAATATGGTGAGGGTAATTTCATTTCTGATACCACAAGACCTGAACTAACCAACTTCACTCTTGACTATGGTGCAAATGCTATTATTCTGACATTCACTGAACCAGTGAACTATGAGACTGTCCTTGTGACCTCATTCACACTTCAAGGTGAAGAGAGTGGAGGTAATACATTCACACTGACCACTGACAGTACAGTGGATGATAATAGTGGCTACGAAATCACCATTGATCTTGGGCCAAACGACTTAAACGAGATCAAAAAAGTACCTTTTATGGCCAAAAATATATCCAATACATTCTTGACAATCGAAAGCACTGCGTTACAGGATTTTTTCGAATTTCCTGTTCGTTCGATTCCAACCGACGATGCTCTACAGGCAGCTAAATTTTTTCCTGATGATGTTGGTCCATCTTTAGAATCATTTGAGTTCGATTTGGATAACGGACAATTGACTTTGAGTTTTGATGAAACAGTTATTGCTGATACCCTCGATTTTGAGAAGCTAATATTCCAAAACAACGACAGTGACTCAGCTATTTCAGTCAAGTTAGCTGATGAAGACAAAATTGGTATCACAGACATTTCTTTCACTGTTACTCTCAGTGGAGAAGATCTAGACAGGGTGAAGGTTGCTGATTTAGCTAACTCTGTCAATGATACCTTCCTACGTGTTCTAGAGGATGCCATCGAGGACAGTGTGGACAATGGTGCAGAGGAAGTGACAGTGAAAGCGAAAAAACTCACGAAAGACACCACCTCTCCTGAACTCAGTGATTTCGATTTTGATATGAATTCTGGTATCATGACACTGTTGTTCAATGAAGCTGTGGACTTCAACTCGATCGATGTAACCACAATCATAATTGCCAATAAGAACAGAGCTATTGAACCAAACCTGATCACTTTCATTCCTGAGAATTTCTCACCAGAATTGGAATCAGGTTCACTTCGAAATGTGGAGGTTACCTTTGAGAACAATGACTTGAATGAGATCAAACGACTAGGGGTTTGTCGTAAACAATCAAATTGCTTTATCTATTTTGGTACCAACTTGGTGAATGATACTGCATCTAACCCAATAGTTGAGGTACAAGACATCGACACTGAACAAGTGAATATGTTCACTCTGGACACAAACCCTCCCGATCTCATGACATTCGTTATGTTTGACTTGGACAGTGGTGTGGTGACCTTTAGGTTCAATGAAACTATTGATGCGTCTACTTTTAATCTAACTTCTTTGAACTTCTCCGATTACTACTCCGACCCTGAAATCACTGTTACCGTCCCACTTACTGGTGGAACAGTTACAACTGAAGACAACGATACTTTGACCTTTGAACTCACAACTGAGGATTTGAATTCAATTAAATCAGCACCAGATCTATGTACACGAGCAATTCAGTGTTTTATTCAGTTTGATTCATTGTTGGTAATGGACATGTTTGGTAATGAGGTCAATCCTTTGAACATCAGAGAAAGTTTTGACCCCATTCCGATAGCAGGAAGACCAAATGTCTTTGAGCAAGATGTGACAAAGCCTAAATTGAGTAATGTCACCCTGGATTTGGACACAGGAATTTTCAGTCTAACATTTGACGAGCCAGTGGACGGTAGACAGGTTGATGCAAAGGCATTAACTGTGTCTTCTAGTAAAAACAGCTCACTGTATTACACCATACTAAGTGGAGAAGCAGTTGAGGAAATTACATCCACTGTTATTGAAGTATTGATCAGTAGTGATGATCTCATCACGCTAAAGTCAATATCTGGTCTAGGAACAGATACATCTAACACATACTTCTCCGCTACTGAAGATCTTATTCGTGACGTATCTGAAAATTTAGTCGATGGCATCAGAGGCAATCCTTTTGAAAGCATTTCCATAACTGATGCATTTAAATTTGGAGATGTAAGTGGTGACACAACTGATCCAGAGTTTGTTAGCTTTGTTGAACTAGATCTCAATTCTGGTGAGCTCCAAATAGAATTCGACGAACCGGTTGATTTGGACAATTTTAATGGAAGTGCATTTTATCTCCAGAACACATCTACAGGAGGGACAATATTGTCTCTAGAGGATGCTACAGTTGATCATGTGCCTGATATGGACAAGAAAGCAATTAGGATAACAATCAGTGATGCTGGCCTTAGAGACCTCAAACTGTTGACGAATCTTGGTACAAAGAAAGAAGACAGCTATTTGTATTTCGATACTAATGCCATTACCGATGTCTCCTCAAACCCTGTAGTTGGCATTAACAGCACAGATGCAAGGATAGTCGTTACTTATACTGCTGATAATACTCGAGCCAATCTACTGTTCTTCTCTCTGGACATGAACACTGGTGACATCCATTTGTCATTTGATGACATCATGTTGGCTAGTTCGTTCGTCTCAAGTCGGTTGGCATTACAATCTGCCAGGACTGAAGATGATGACACAGAAGATCATACTCTGTCAGGTGGAACACCATCAACAGCTAATGGGTACGATATATACCTTGAACTTAGTGCAACTGATTTCAATGCCATAAAAGGTCTTAGAAACCTGGCCACCAGTAAAGACAACACATTCCTTGTAATACAGCAGAACGCTTTGACTGATGTTGCAGGTATTGAAATAGTTGGAAGCACTGTCACTCAAGCTTTCCCTGTCAACAATTATACCGCAGATACAACACCACCTTCACTGTCGAATTTCACTTTCGATCTTGGAATGGGCCAATTGCAATTAACATTCAATGAAACTGTAGATCCACTGAAATTCTTCCCTACTGAGATAACTCTGCAGAACAATGAGTCCGACCCAGACCAGTATTACACTTTGAAAGGATATAAAGGTGGATTGGAAAGCGAAGCAACTAACGTGATATTCCTGGATCTGTTGCTGATTGACTTGAATGCCATCAAGGATTTGGAGGACCTCGGCACAAGTGTAGACAACAGCTTTATAACCTTCAGTAGTGACTTGACTGTTGATACTGCTAACAATCCTGTTGTAGCAATTCCAGATGATGAAGCTAAGCAAGCAGGTGACTTCAAAATCGATAGTGTTGGTCCAAGTATTGAAAACTACACATTTGACTTAAATGAAGGAATCATTACTCTAACATTCTCCGAATCCATTAATACCGATAGTGTAGTATTTGAGAAATTCATATTGGTCAGTACAGATGGTGACGATCCAGTGGAGTATCAGTTCACTAATGGAAGCAGTCCAACAGAGATTGGAAATATTTTCGAGTTTCGCATAACTTTAAATGATTTGAACAACATCAAAGCACTGGACGGTTTGGCTACATCAGCTTCCAATACATACCTTACTACCAGTACAGATGGAGCATTTAACGATACTAGTGGAAATAAAGCTAATCTAGTAGAACCGTTGATAACTCAAAAGTTCATTGCAGACACTACATCTCCCAAACTAGACTCATTTGATTTTTATCTCTCCACCGGTCTTCTTGTTTTGAGTTTCAGTGAAACTGTGGATCCGGACACGTTTGACCCCAAGCAACTGACCATTCAGAGTTCAACTGCTTTTGCTGTTGATAGCTTGGACATAACAGGAGGTGATGTTTCGGACACTGTGGGGCCTGTGGTTAACCTTACACTAGTTCAAGCTGACTTGAATGTACTTAAGGAGACTAGTGGATTCGCTACAGCCAAAGGAAACACGTTCCTCAGTCTAACTGAGTTTGCTGTGAATGACACATCGGGGAACAGAATCGCCAAGATACCGAATGATGCAGCTGCTCAGGTGGACTTATTTGTGTCTGATTCCATCCAACCCACTTTTGAAGGATTTTCACTGGATATGAATGAAGGAAAAATTAACTTGACATTTTCAGAAAGCATTGATGCAGCTAGCTTTGATCTATCTGCAGTGACGCTCCTCAGAACACCAGACTCATCCACTGATAACATAACCCTAGCAAACAGTGATTTAACAACTACAGGTTTCACTGATGTACTGATAATTGAAATTGGTACTGACGAACTCGATGAGATGAAAACTAATGTGAACTTTGCTGTTTCAAACACTACCGTATATCTTGCAATCAAAGACAATGCAACCGAAGACATAGTTGGTAACCAGTTGATTGGGTTGTCATTCACCAATGCTATTCTACCTGATCAATTCATTGCTGACACCAGTCCTCCTGTTGTTAATGAATTCCAAATCAACTTAGTACAAGAACCAATGACTATTGTCCTTGTGTTTGATGAACCTGTGGATCCCTCAACTCTTAGCATCCCCTCATTGAGTATCAGTAATAATGACACTCTAAGTGTTCAGTTAAATGGAACGAAAACCAATGATGTATCAAACACTATTACAATAACTGTGGCTGATGCTGTACTTACCAACATTAGAAACACTCCAGGACTAGCTATTGACATTGATTCCACCTTCCTGAATATATCAGCAGGAGCAGTGAAGGATAACGTTGGTATTGGTATACTAGCAAGGGTAGTCCAAGTTACCGATCACAATGCTGATTTGATAGCACCTGAAATAGACTCGTTCACTCTGGACATGGACAGTGGGACGATTATCATTACCTTTAATGAAGACATTCAGGAAAGCACTTTTGACTTGAATTTACTGTCCATCAATAAGAACCAGTCTGAGAACGGATCTATTAATCTAGGTGATGAATCATTTGCTATTGACAAGACTGATAAGATTATTGTTACGTTATCTAATGAAACGTTGGATATTATCAAGCTGGATTTGGACTTTGGTACTGCTCTAAACAATACATATGTATTCTATTCTGCCATGTTGGTATGCGATATTGCCAACAACTGTGCAGAACAACTTACAGCTGGCAATGCTCTCAATGCCTCTCAGATCATCAGAGATCAAACAAGTCCCAGATTACTGAGTTTCGAAGTTCATGTCAATGACAGCAAGATCATATTGACATTTGATGAAGCCGTTGATGCAGAAACGCTTCGTGTCAAGCAGTTAACCTTCCAAAACATGGCTGCTTATTTCCCTACCGTTGAGTACTCCCTAACTGATGGAACTCTCAACAGCACTGACGGTGATGTGATCCAGTTTTACTTGTCCACAGTTGATAGAAATGCCATCCAAGCTTTAGAAGGATTAATGGAGACACCATCAAATACCTTTTTATCCATCACTACTGATGCCATACGAGACATGGCTGGAAACTACGTTGAAGAGATCAGACCTCGTGTGGCATTGAAAGTGTCCAGGTTCCTTGAAGATAGTGACAAACCTTCCATGATTTCATCCTCCCTTGACCTGGATGAAGGAACCTTGCGTTTGAGTTTCAGTGAAAGTGTCAACCTCACAAGTTTTATTATGGATAAGATAGTCCTTGTGTCTGAAGTGAGTGCTTCACCGAATGAATCCTACACATTGGATGATTCAATGCTGGAATCCATTGAACCAGGATCAGCTGCGGTTATTGAACTATCAAGTGATGATCTTAATTATATCAAATTGAAGGATCTGTGTGATTCAACCAGCAATTGCTTCATCACATTCACCAGCTTGTTGGTTAAGGACACTGAAGGGTTTCCGATAATAGCACAAGACAGTCTAGATCCTGTTAGTGTTAATCCAGTTGATCCAGATGAAACAGGGCCTGAGCTAGTTGAGTTTGTTAGTATAGATTTCGCAGAATCCACCATTAAACTAAGATTTGATGAACCAATTGATGACTCCACATTCATTGGAAGTGGTTTAACTATTCAAAGCCTCTTTATTTCCAATGCAATGTATAACATCACTGACCTAACGATAATAAACAACTCATTCACTGAAGTCACCTTTAACATATCCAGTACAGACATATTCGAAATCCAGTCCAATGACTACCTCTGCACCAAGAGAAGTAATTGCTACATTAGAATTATGAGCAATGTTGTGGAAGACTTGTTCAATAATACCAACAAAATGACAGAGGAATCTTTCCCGGGTTTAATTGTCACCTCGTTTGGTGTGGATGATAAAAATCCAGAAGTGGATGATTTTGAACTGGATCTCGATCAAGGTGAACTGATTGTGACATTCTCAGAGCCAGTGCGAACATCAGACATAGCATTTACTGATATCACTATTCAAGCTGAGAAAAGTGTAAGTGATGCGAATGATTTCTATACTCTAACAGGAGGAAGCACAGATACTGCTAATGGAGCTCAAATTGTAACCATCAAACTAGAAACAACTGATCTGAATGAGCTTAAACGACGATATTTTGCTACCAATACCTCTAACACATACTTGTCCATAGCAGCTGGAACTGTCACTGATATGGCATTGAATGACCTGACGGCAATTGCTTCAAATAATGGCAAACAAGCCAGTGCTGTAATTGATGATGACACAGCACCAACCCTGGAACAGTTTGAAATTGACATCAATAATGGACTGATAGAGCTACTCTTTGATGAACCTGTAAATCTCCTGAAAGTCAACTTTTCATTGATTGTTTTATCCTCTGATGCAAGTGGTAGTGGTACTAACATCACACTGCAGCCTGGTACAGTGTCAACAAGCCCTAATGATCTGTCGAAGTCAGTCATTTTGTATCTACATGACGATGACCTAGCCACCATTAAACTGGATGAATCCTTTGCAACCAAGTTGAACAACTCATTCATAACACTCGAAGCAGACAGTATATTTGATGCTTCTGATAATTCCATCAATAAAACTGGTCCTGTGAAGGCCTCAGGGTTCACAGCAGATGTCAGTCGTCCAGAACTAGTGAACTTTACGCTTGCCATTGAGTCAGGTAACCTCACACTCACTTTCAGTGATATTGTAGATGTGGAAACTTTTGATGGTTCGGCCTTCATGTTTCAATCGTTGATGACTGCTGTTGACAATGAAACAGTGACATTCTCCCCATCAACAAAACTTTCCAGTGACAGTACTAATGGTTACGTTGTTAAGGCTATTTTGGGTCTACAAGATCGTCTGAAGCTGAGAGACAACCAGAAAGTGGCTACCCGCAAGAATAACTCGTATCTGGTCATGCAAGCATTTGCAATAGATGATATATTTAGTGTTGATGTGTTAGCCATTACAGATGGGAAAGCAATATTGCCGGGTGATTTTATTCCTGATGAAAATCCTCCAGACCTGGATAGCTTTGAGCTTGATTTAGATGAAGGAACGATTTCCCTATCCTTCACTGACCTAGTTTCTCTATCGTCGTTCCAAGAAACGTACATTAACTTGACCAATGGAAGTGGAGAAGTTTTAGAAATTACTGGTGGTTCAGTTGAAAGACTCACAGATGGTAGCACAATTGTGCTGACTCTCAGCAATGAAAACCTTGACCAGCTGGTCATAAATTCTCTATTGGGTACAAACATTTCGAACACTTTCTTAGAAGCAAAAGCAGAATATGTCCAGGACTTGTCACAGAATAATGCACCTGCTGTTGTAGAGACTGCAGCAGTGAAGGTTATTCAAGATACCAGTAATCCATCAGTACTCAGCTTCATCCTAGATCTGGATGAGGGTACTTTAGAGTTAACTGTTGATGAGATAGTCCATGGGGACTCCATAGATCCCATGTTTATATCCTTGCAAAGTGTGGGAGATCTTGACGAAGAAGAAGGACATATATTCAATTTCACCAGCTCATCTGTCTCCATAACAACCAACCATTCACGTGTTTTAATCATTCGAATATCGGACGAAGATCTGGATAATATCAAATCTGAGACAGGTTTAGCAGTTTCCAGACAAACTACCTTCCTTTCACTGACAAGCCAAGCCCTACATGATGTGTATGACAATGATGTTATAGCTATTCCACAGAGCAATGCCTTACAAGCATCGAAGTATATAGCTGATTCCTCATCTCCTGTCCTTCAGAATTACACTGTTGATATGGACGAAGGACAGCTGATATTGACGTTCAATGAGGTTGTACAATTGGACTCATTTGATTTTACCCTCTTTCAGTTCCAAAGCGAGGAAGACATCTCTGATACCGAATTACACTTCAATCTCACCGATGGAATAGTCACAGGAGATTATGAAGCAGTTGTGACTATCAACTTCACTTCCTCGGATTTAACCTCACTCCAAGTGATTGATGGCTTACTAACAAAAAGGAACGATACCTATCTTTCACTTGAGTCATCAGCTGTAAAGGACACTAAAGAGTTGTTTGTTCAGTCAATTTCATCGACGTCCGCTAAAATTGTGGAAACCTTTGTGCCTGATACAACACCTCCAGAGCTATTGAGCTTTGTGCTAGATCTCGACGAAGGGTTCCTAAATCTGACATTCAATGAAGTAGTGGACGCTTCAAGTTTTGAAACTTTGTTAGTTTCCGTATACAACTCCAGTGATGTAACAGATGAAAACAGTGTGTTCATTGAGTTTGAATCCAGTGATACTAACTCTAACAATGGAAAAATAATCGGAGTTGAACTGTCCACAACTGACTTAAACAACCTCAAGAATAGCACATCAGTGGCTAGAACTGTGGAAGACAGCTTTTTGTACTTTGAACTTGGTGCAATTAAAGATGCCGTTGGTAATAATATTTCAGAATTTGATGAAGCACTAAAGGCAGCCACAGTAATCAAAGACGAAGCCTCGCCCATACTATTGGAGTTCAACATGGACGTAGGACAGCAGGAAATACAGCTAGTATTTAACGAACTCATCAGAACCACTGGATTCTCAGTGACATTCATCACATTGACTAATGATAGTTCACTTCCTCCACTGAAATCCTCATTTTATCGTTTGACTGATGACAGCACAGCCATCTTTCCTGCTGATAGCAGTAGTATTAACATCACGATTGGATTGAACGACTTCAATGAGTTGTCAGATCGGTTGACTCTAGCAACGAACAGAAATAACACGTTTATTTACATTGACTACAATGCTGTTGAAGATCTTGTTGGCAATCCTATTCAGTCAATAGCCTACCCTAATCCATTCCCAGTAACTACTTTCATTCGTGATGACGTCTCACCATTCTTGGACGAGTTTGATTTGGATATGAATGAAGGGACACTGACAATGACTTTCTCAGAGGCTGTGGATCCCACAGTGAACCTCGACATGATCACTCTACACAGCTTTGAGAATGGCAGTGATCCAGACAGTGAATCCTACTCATTAATGGACAGCTCTACTGATAGAACATCTCCAAATATTATCGTAATTGAATTGTCTCCAAATGATTTAAACAACATTAAAGCTAAAACTGGTTTGGCTATTTCTAATACAACCACTTTTATCCAAATAGAGAAGGAAGGTGTTCGAGATGTTTCTGCCAATGACATTATTGAAATCTCGAAACAGTCTTCCAAGGCTGTTTTAAGTTATAAACCTGACAAAAAGAGACCAAACCTTGTGGCATTTTATCTAGATATGGACAAAGGAGAATTGACACTTGAATTCGATGAAACTGTTGATGTTCCCAAAATACTGCTGTCAACCATCATGCTGCAGTCACAGTCTGATTCAGATGGAGTATCATTCAGTGCGTCATCAACCACAATCCCCTCAACACTGGAAGCTAATGTAACCTTTGAACTATCAAATGATGACTTGAATGAGCTGAAACAGACTGATGTGTGCTCTAGCAGTTCTAACTGCTTTATATCACTACCAGCTACATCAGTGAATGATACAAACTTCAACCCTGTAGTTAAGATTGATACTGATGAGGCCAAAACAATTTTGGATGGCAATTTCATACCTGACACTACTAGTCCTGCAATGAATGTGTTCACAACACTGGATTTAGACGGTGGATTCATCATATTAAACTTCACTGAGACTGTTGATGTATCTTCAATCAATTACACATCAATCATTATCCAGAACCATCCAGATATAGATTCAGCTGCAGAATTTGTGAGACTTACTGGTGGATCAAATGATGGCGAACATACTGATATTCTCAATATCTCACTCAATGCAACTGATCTTAATGACATCAAAGCATTCTCCCTGCTTTGTAATAATCCAATTTTCTTTGATTGCTGGATACGTTTTGAGTCAACATTCATTGATGACATGGCTGGGAATCCTATAGAAAAGGTTGGAGACTCAGCAAATGTCATCGTTGCTGATCAAACTACACGACCTGAAAATTTCATTGAGGATACAACATCACCAAAACTAACTGATTTCGAGTTTAATCTAGATGCAGGTACGATTACTGTTACATTTGATGAGACCGTTAACGTCGAGACCTTGAAGGGAGAATATTTAACAGTTCAAGATGGTGTCAATGCAAACACTTCATTCAAATTAACCGCAGCCACTACAGAAGCTGACCTGCTTCCCACTACAACCTTCACATTCACAATGATTCCTGATGATGTTATAAAGATCAAAGCTGACCTCGAACTGGCCATTGACAGGGATACTACCTATGTCAGTTTCACTCCCGACTTTATAGAAGACATGAATGAGAATAAAGTTAACAATGTCTCAGTTCTTAGGGCTGGTAGTTATATCAAAGACATGACTCCACCCACTTTAACAGCATTCTTACTACTTGATATGAACCAAGAAGTAATTGAAGTGGAATTCTCTGAACCCATTGGACATACCATCGACTTCACTGGTATAAGTATCCGTGCTGATGCTAACTCCAGCATATTTTACAATTTGACAGATGGAACCAACCCAGAATTCGAGTCTGACAGAAGAATAGTGAAATTTAGTCTTGTTGATGGTGACGTTCGTGGACTTAAATTGCTGTTTCCTGATTTAGCCACTGAGCAGGAAAACACATACATTGCTATGGAAGTCGGTTCATTCAGAGACACTGAAGGCAATTTGGTGGAAGCACAAAGTGTTGAAAGTGCTGTGAATGTTGAAGAGTATATACCTGACAGTACAAGTCCAAGACTTTTGACATTTGAGTTTGATATCGATGCAGGACAGCTGAAGTTCACTTTCGATGATATTATGGATGCTTCATCAATTGAAGCAACAGCCATTTCTATACAGAGTGAGAATGAAAGAGATGAAGATACAACTTTGGTAGTCGACCTCACTGAGGCCACACCCATTACTGATAACGATTATATTGTTATAGTTAATATGTCTAACACAGACCTGAATGAGATCAAGGCTGAGATTAATCTTGGAACTATTGTCAACAACACATATCTTGCTATCGGTGCTACAGCATTCACTGATGTTTCGGGTGAATTACTCATTCCACACACTTCATCCAATGCACTACGTGCTAGTAATGTCACTGAGGATACTACGAGGCCTGAATTGGTATCCTTTGAGTTCTTCCTCGGTAGTGGTGTGCTTTCACTTGAATTCTCAGAAGTAGTCAATATAACTTCATTTTATCCCAAGGGAATAACCCTGCAAAGCACTAGTGATGGATCGGGTGATCTGTCTATCACACTCAAGGGAGGAACTACTAATGTCAATGAACCATCGGCAACATTTGAACTCACACTAGAAGATGAGGACATCAATGAAATCAAATCGTTGAGTGGATTTGGGACAAGCGAAGAAAACACATTCTTGGCGGCGACTGAGGAGACAGTAAAAGACATGAGCAAGAACAATCTGGAACCAATACTTAAGACTAATGCACTGAAAGCAAGTGAGCATTTTAATGACTCTGTGTTGCCCAAAGTGAGCAACTTCTCCATTGACTTTAACACTGGTATACTCTCACTAACATTCTCGGAAACTGTTAATGTCTCTACTGTAATACCATCTTCATTCACCATTCAAGGGAGCGAATCGGCTGATAAAGATTCCTCGTATAATCTAACTGAAGGTAGCAAAGCTATTGGAAAGTCATCAGACATTATTGAGATTGAACTGAGTTCCACAGACCTTGATGCCATCAAAGCCAATACTCTTATTGCTGTATCTAGAGACACTACCTATCTCAGACATCTTGCAAACTCATTTGCTGATCAGGTGGGAAATAAAGCTACTGCAATATCAAACGGTGCAGCTTTACTTGCTGCTAGTTATACCAGTGATATGTATCCACCCAACCTTGATTCCTTCTCAGTGAATATGGCAGAAGATACGTTAACCTTGAACTTCAATGAAACAGTTGATGCTTCAACTTTAGACCCAAAAGAAATCCTGTTAATCAGTACACCCAACATAAACACTGCCAAATCATTCATCTATCTAACTGGAGGTGAAATATTGAGTGAAAATGGACCAACTATAGTGCTTCAGTTAAACTATGATGACGTTAATTATATCAAGGAAAAGACTGATTTCTTCATTAATGAAATAACATCCTATATATCTATTACTCAATACGCCGTTAATGATACACAGGGAAACCGTGTGGTACCTATTCCTGATTCACCATCAGCTCTGGGAGCCAGCCTACTAGTGCCTGACAATGTTGCACCGAAACTCAACAACTTTACTCTTGATTTAAATGCCAACAGCTTGATTCTCACATTCTCTGAAACAGTTCAAGCATCAGCAATAGAAGTAAACCAATTCACACTTAGAGCTGATCAATCTGTAGATCCTGATGACATAGAACTCGTTAAAGACTCAATATCTCCTAGTGTTGGGGCTGAGGTCACTATTGTCCTTGCACTTGAAACAGCCAATTTAATCAAACAGAGGACAAACATCGGAACGTCTCCAAGTGATACATACTTGTCCTTTGAATCCAGTACGTTTGTTGACATGAATGATCGTAACAACACTGTTGTTGAAGCTACTGATGCAATTCAAGCAGCTGAAGTATTACCTGATTCCATAATGCCAGAGCTACTGGATTTCAGTCTTGAAGAAGCTATTCCTCCCGTTAAACTGATCCTTACATTCTCAGAAACTGTCAATGCCTCTTCACTGAAAATCAATGAAATTAAACTTTATTCTTCATCTGATGATCCATCGAACTCCTACACTCTAACTGACAGTGTTGTTGAGGATGTGTTCTCAGATAAAATCACAGTGACAATTAGTGATGTTGACCTTGAAGGTATTCGAGATGCAGAACCTTTAGGGAATGATACAGAAACTACCTTTTTGTCAATGCCAGCTGGAGCTATCCTAGATATGGCTAGACGTGGTTCGATCGAAGTTGATAGGAAAATGGCTGAATCAGTAACTGCTGATTTCATCAGACCGTCATTGGTAGAAGCAACTCTTGATTTGGATAGCGGTGTATTCACTTTAACATTCTCAGAGAACGTCAACTCATCTACTCTCAGAGTTGAAGACATTGTAATCCATGGAACATCAGATGGTTCAGGTATCAGTACACAGTTAACACTGGATAGCACTGTTGTTGCTGATACATCTGAGGAAGTCGTAATCAATCTGTCTGTGGACACTCAAAATATCATCAAAGATAGTGATTTGATTGGCACTAGTTTCCTTGATACCTTTGTTTCCTTCCTGAATGGAACTGTGGAAGATATCGCTGGCAATGATGTCAAAGGAATCCTTAAATCAGCTCCTGAGCCAGTTGACAATATTATTGATGATGTGAAAGCCCCCACGCTGACATATTGGGAGTTTGACCTTGAGACAATGGAAATGAAACTGACATTTGATGAACCAATGAATGCTTCATCTCTTGACATACGACACTTTGTCCTGCAGAATGAGCAAGCTGCCTTTCCTGATGCTTCGTACCGTCTCACCAATTACAACTCAGTCAACACGTCCAACCTCAGTACAGTCCTAACCATTGAACTGAGTATCCATGATCGTAATAGCATACAAGCTTTAACTGAACTGGCTACCAATATCAATAATACATTCCTTGCTATCGATCCTGAGTCAATCCGTGACAAGAGCTCTAACATGGTGACACGTATCTCACCAAGTAAAGCTCTGAAGAGTGGAACATATCAAAAAGACACTGTTCTTCCTGAACTGGAGGGATTCGATATTGACCTGGATTCCACTCGACTCATTTTGAGCTTCTCAGAAACAGTGAACTCATCAACACTAAATCTCACCGGTATTACTCTACACAATCCAGATAACACCGAGAAACTACAACTACTAACCAGTACAACAGTGTCTAGCCTCTCCAGTGTAGTAATTATAGAGCTATCAATGTCAGACTATGATGAATTGGTTTCCGGTAAATTTTGTGCATCCAAAGATACATCTACTTGTCTACTGGACATCGAAGCTAACTCAATAAAGGATATCTCAAATTTGGTGAATGAACTTCAGGAAAATATTGAACTATCTAAATTAACTATTGATGAAGTGAACCCTGAGTTGACAAACTTTGTTTCGTTCGATCTTGTTAAGGGTACCATCAACATTACCTTCTCAGAAGCAGTCAACGAAACAACTTTCAATGCTTCAAAAATTATACTTATGTCATTTTTTGAGGATGCAGAAGAAACTTACAGACTAACACAGGGAAGCTCTGGTACAGTAGTAGGAGCCAAACTTGTCATTACTTTGGGAGATGATGATCTGAATAAACTAAAGACGATGCAACTGCTCTGTGTTCGTCGTAGTAATTGTTACCTACGAGCTGAGAAAAATGTGATAGAGGATCTGTCAGGTAATCCAACTGAAGAGATTGAAGAAGGCTCAGAATCTTTGAATGCTGAGAATGTGGTAGCTGATACTCTTCTCCCTGAACTGGTGGATTTCGATTTAGACATGAATAACGGAAACCTGACACTGTACTTCAATGAACCAGTATCTGTTTCATCATTTGACATATCGGCCCTTACACTCCATGCTGGAACACCAACAGAGGACTTTGACAAGTACACACTACAAGAGATAGCAGATATAACATCTTCTAATGATTCGTCAGTGATAACAGTCACACTATCAGATAACGACTTGTACTCGATAAAGGAGTTCGAAACACTAGCCTTAAACTCATCAACAATGTTCCTCTCACTAACGTCATCAGCTGTAGAGGATTTAGCTGCAGAACCCAACAGTGTAGAAAGCATTCCTGAGTCAGATCCAAAGGCCGTTCAGAAATTCACTCCAGACAGTACGGCACCGGAACTTGTTAGCTTTCGGCTTGATATTAATATTGACAGACTACTACTGACGTTTGATGAACCTGTAAGGAAATCTGGATTCAATTTCTCCACTTTAATCCTACACTCTCACAACTCGTCTGATCATGAAGATGATACTGCAATTAGATTCACCAATGGAACAATGGTTGATTCATCCATTGATTTAGCAAGAATCATTGTTATTGACCTTTCAAAAACAGATATTGGAAATGTGAAACTTGACAACAGTATCGGAACTGAAATAGAAAACACCTACATTGAAATTGAAAGAGCAGCAACAACAGACAGAGTTAAAATACCAATAGAAGAAGCAGAATTCACTCAGGCTGATGAAGTCATTACAGACTCGACCAGACCTGAGTTGCTATCATTTACCCTGGATATTGCTACTGGAGTAATGACAATGACCTTCAGTGATGTAGTTGATGTTTCCAAGTTCGATGCAAGTGCTATAACATTACAAGATGAGATAACTGCTGTCAATTCCTTTACTCTAACCACAGGCACTGTACCTGATGATGGAGAAGTAGATGGATATGAAATATCAGTGACTCTGTTCAGTGAGGATTTGCTCGGTTTGAAGTTAACAGAGAAAGTTGCCAAATCAGCAAATGCCACTTACTTGACCATTCAGGCATTTGCCATTGACGACATTAGTGGAACAGATTTACTTGCCATCACTGACGGTAAAGCGATCTTAGCAAGGGAATATTTTGCTGACAAGACTCCACCTACGCTTGACGAGTTTTCACTAGATATGGACTCTGGTGAACTGATTCTTACATTCTCTGAGGCTGTGAATGAAAGCTCAATTGTACTTGAAGATTTGCGACTCCAATCAGCCAAGGACAGCGATGATGGAATAACTATTGGTGAAGCCAAGAGTGTAACACCAAACTCTGATTCCTCCATAATCACAATAGTTCTTACAGATGACAAACTGAACAGCATAAAAGAGGATACTGAATTGGCTACAAGTAATCTGACCACTTACCTTAGAGCTGAAGCTGAATTTATATTCGACTACTCTCAAAATGCTTTTGCGGCAGTTGCTGTACTGAATGTCAGTAACTTCACTGAAGACACCACCCTTCCTGAGCTTGATTCGTTCACCATTAACTTTAATACATCCACCATCAGATTGGTGTTCAGTGAAGCCATCAAGGATTTCAATCGCACACAACTTACACTTCAACCAGAACAAGACTCCTCTTCGCTGTTATCTCTCGTCCATGACATCAGTTCTGCCTCAGTCGTTGAAGAAAGTTCGAGTACAGTGTTCATTATAACACTGGATCAGGAAGATGATGTGAACGCCATCAATAAAATATCACAACTGGCCACAAAGGTAGAGAATACTTACATCAGTCTCACTGTTGATGCAGCCACAGACTACAACGGAAATCCAATTAAAGTCCTTCCAGTGACTTCGGGGTTAAGAGCAGCTGCTTACACCGATGATGATATTGCTCCAAACCTCACTGGCTTTGAGCTGAATTTAGAAACACGAGTATTGACATTAACATTTGATGAAGTGATTAAAGCCAGCAGTTTAAACATGTCTTCCTTCACCTTTCAAACTAAACAAGATGGATCTGAGGGAAGTGATTACGAACTAACAGGAGGTCAGACTCCCATCTTAGACTCCAATATCGTGTCTGTCACACTAAATCTTGCCGACACAGCATCCCTGATAACAACATTGGATTTAGCTAATGATGTGTCTGACACTCACTTGAGTATTACAGCTTCAGCTGCTACTGATGTTAGTGGTAATGGTGGAAACTCTGTTGTAGTGATACCAACAACTGATGCACTTCGAGCTAGTAAAGTTGAAATAGATGAAGCTGCACCCAACTTGAACGATTTTGAGCTGAATCTTTCTACAAGAACAATAACACTGACGTTTTCAGAGTACGTTGATGTTGGATCAATTGATTACTCCAAATTTGCAGTGCTAAGCTCAGACGGTGCTGATCCAATTGAAATACCCATACCAAATTCCAGGATTTCTTCATCACAGGCCAATAACTCTATTGTAGTGATAGAACTTAGTGCGACTGACTTTAAGGAGCTCCAAACAACCACTGGTATTGGACAGTCAGTCTTGAATACTTACATTGAAATTGAGTCATCTGCTTTACAAGATGTAGCAGGAAACTCATACGTATCAGCAAGTCCTAAACAAGCTGCAGATGTTATTGGTGACACCTCTAGTCCTGAACTGAGCTCGTTTTCACTGAATCTCGGATTACGAAGGCTACTGTTGACATTTAATGAACCAATGGATGAAGGAGATGGTGTGTTTGATGTAACCAAATTGACTGTGTATAATATGTATACTGATGGTGATGACTACCAACTAACCACGAATAGCAGTGTAGTCGACATTTCCCCTGATGGAACCGTATTCAGTGTTGGAATTGGGTCTGGTGATTACAACAAACTAATAGGTATTGACGCCATTACTGGGTTGAATAACACTTTCTTGGTATACACAGCACAATTAGCATTGGATCTCAGTAGCAATGAAGTGGTGCCTCGAACTGCAGACAACCGGTTAAATGCATCTGCTATTGCGGATGAATCATTGCCTCCTGAAGTCCTGCAGTTCACTCTGGACTTGGACAATGGAGAGTTAGTGCTTGGTATAAGTGAGCAAGTGAACTTTGATACACTGAACATAACAGACATTGAACTTCAGAGTGAAGAAGTACGAGACGGTGATACTGTAGTAGTTAAAATCACTGGTGGAGAAGTCAAGAAATCTGGTATTGCAGACTTAGTAATCACACTGAATGATGATGATTTGAATGCATTAAAAGTTCATTCAGCAGATGGAACTCTAGCATCCGCTGCAAGTACAACTTACCTAGTTGCTGTACCCACTGTATTGGAAGACGAGCAAGGTACACCATTAGTAGCAATCTCTGATGACGAGGCAAAAGTCTCAGCTGGAGTAACTTTGGATTCTACAGCACCAACACTAGAACACTTTGAACTTGACATGGACTCTGGAATAATGAAAGTTGTATTTTCTGAATTTATATGCCGCAGAGGTTTCAACCCATCTCACTTAACTCTTCAAAGCTCACAAATATCCAATGAACAATCAGTCCAGTTGAGTGCCGACAGCACTGTGGCAGGAGTATGTGACGATACTGATACACTAACGATTACCCTCACTGAAGCAGACCAAAACTCCATCAAACTAGAGTCACTATGTTTCAATGACACTGACTGTTTCATTACTATACAAAGTGATGTAGTTGCTGATGTGTATGGCACGAACAATACAGCTCGTTCTTCATCTAACGCTGCCTCTTGCCTCAACTACACTGCTGATACTACTTCTCCAAGCTTCAGCAATTACGTTTTTGGTGACATGGACGAAGGAATAATAGTTATCGAATTCGATGAGCCTGTTAATGCCTCTACTTTCAATGCATCTGTATTCGAACTAGTCAGTGATCCATTTGGCATTGGAGAGTCATACTTCCTCACCATTAATAGTACCATAGTGAGTGACAATGGCCTCACTCTGAATATCTCCTTGTCAATTGATGACATTGATGAGATCAAGCTACTATCATTCCTTTGTGTTGGAGCAACTAGCTGTTACCCTCGCTTTGGCAGTGGACTTATCGAAGATATGGCTGGGAATCCAGTGGCTGCATATGATCCTAAGGATGCTCCAGATTTCCCAGATGATTTTGTACCAGATGTTACTCGACCAAATCTACTGGGATTTGATCTGGATATTGACAACCGGTTATTAACTTTGACATTCGATGAACCAGTCAATGCTGAGTCCTTCAGAGAAGACGAAGTAACACTCCAAAATTCGCCCAACACCACGGACTCCAAAGTAGTGTTCACCACATTCTCCCTCGTCTCTGACACAAATGGGCGTGTCATTGTTATAGAACTATCCAACGAGGACGTGCAAGACATACAGAGCTTGATTGACTTGGCAGTAACGCAAGAGACCACATGGATTGTGCATACAGAAAACATGATTGAGGACATGAGAGAGAATAATGTTGTACCACGAGTTGTGAACGAAACCGCGTTGAGAGTTAGTACACTCTTGGCTGACAGTATTCCACCAACGTTCGTAGAGTTCTCAGAGTTCAACATTAATGATGGATTCATAGTGCTATCATTCTCTGAGCCCATGAACGAGGATAGTGTGTTTGCTAGCAACATTACTCTGTATTCAGCTGAAACTGGTGGAAGTAACTATACTCTTACAGGCTATCTCAACTCTTCTGCCACTGATGACGGATTAACCAAGATCAAAATATTTTTATCAGCTGCTGACATTCGTGAGATTCGATTAGATTCTGAGCTAGCATTAGGGCTAAGCTCAACCTATATTCAGCTGGATTTCGGAGTGATTGAAGATGTCGCTGGAAATGACATATTATCAACTGATAGATTCCCTGTGCAAATATTCCCTCCAGATACAACCCCACCAGCTCTACAGAGCTATGTACTGAATATGAACACTGGTATCATATATCTAACATTTGATGAGATTGTTAATGTCGGTACTATCGATATAGAAGCCATAACCCTTTATGACAGTGATGAAGGTACACCAGAATCATACCCGTTAACTGGTGGTACCCGATCTGATACAAACAGCGAAGTAGTAGAAATAGAACTTTCAGATACCGATTTTGACCAAATTAAGTCGATGCCTACTTTAGCTACTTCTATTAACACCACTTACTTGTCACTTACAACTGATTTTGTTGAAGACCTGTCAGAAGTTGAGAATGCTGTTTCGGATAAAGTGAAGGCTAAAAATTACACTTCTGATCAGATAAATCCCACTCTGGTTGATTACACACTGAATTTGACATCAGGAATATTGCTACTGGAATTCTCTGAGTATGTTAATCAGTCCCGATTCAATGCTACATACATAACACTACACAATGCAGTTGATGTTACGGATTCTGACACTGTTTCACATACACTCTCAGAAGGCACTCTCCTGACATCAGATGATCTTAGAACTGTGAGATTGCAGATCGACAATGATGACTTAAATATAATCAAAGAAGACCTAACATTTGGTACTTACAAGAACGATACGTATCTATCAGCAACTTCTAATCTGGTGGTTGATGGCAATAACCTCCCTCTGGATCCTGTTTCTGATAAACTGGTTTCCACACATGAGCCGGACAATGTACCGCCAAAGATAATCGATCTGACACTTGATATGAATACTGGAATATTGAAAATATTCTTCGATGAGGTGTTTAACCACACTAGCTTCACGATGACAAAGGTTAGACTGGTTGGAGACTCTGATAATGAATTGTACCTTAGTAACAGTACTATGACAATGCCTGAACTCTCAGTTGCTGAAATTGAGCTCAGTGCTACAGATTTGAATAAGATAAAAGCCGACAGAAACTTGGGTTCTGTGATTTCAAACACTGCCATTAGACCAGTTTTCGATTTAGTACGGGACACAAAAGGAAATTCACTACAGGGATCAGCTGTTACTATTCCAGCTAGTTTAGTAGTCAATGATACTAACAGTCCATCATTAGTTGCATACACATTAGATCTCGACGCATCTCTTCTTATTCTAACATTCAATGAAACCATCGATGCTGAAGCAGTCAATAAGAGTGAGATATTTTTGCAGCACAAAGCAAACACGTCTGAAAAGGTGTCTCTTGCTTCAACTACCATTGACGAGACCCTTGACGATGAGCTAGAAATTACTTTGGACTTTGATACACTCACTACACTACAGAAGACTTCATACCTTACCACATCCAAAGACAACACTTACATCTCATTCCTGGAATCAGCAATTCATGATACTGCTGGTAACTTTATAGTGGCTATAGACAGTGAAGATGCAAAAAATGTTGACACATTTATTCAAGATAATAAAGATCCAACTCTGGAGGACTTTGTCGTGGACTTAAATAATGACAAAATAATTCTCACCTTCTCAGAGGTTGTGGACGTAAACAGCTTCCAGTTTGACTTAATCACACTGCTCAGTGTTGACGACAGCTCAGAAAATTACACTCTTACTGGTGGGGAAATAAAGCCTTTGGAGAACGACTATATCATTGAGCTGTACTTCACTTTTGATGATATTAATGAACTGAAAAGAAGAAGCACAGATCTGGATATAGGTACATCAATATTGATTCAGATGAAGAACGATACTTTGACTGATACTGCTGGAAATGGAATTGCTGAGATAGATTCCAAGGAAGCTGAAAGTATTGTTGATGATGATACAGCACCAACACTACTGTCATTCGAGTTGACAATGACTAATGATACTGAACCACTTGAAATACTACTGTTCTTCTCAGAAACACTCAATCTTGACTTCCTTGTAGAAGCAAACAAATTAACATTACAACTGACCAACGTATCTGATGCCTCTACTGACGTAACATTAGCTGACTTTGAAGTTAAAGAAACAAAAAATACACCGAACATAACTGTAATAGTTAGTGTCGATGATCTTGAAAAAATACGATCCAAACCGCCATTGGGGCAGTCAGTCAATACTACATATGTTTCCATCGATACGGGTGCTGTTTTCGATATGTTTTTTAATGACAATGAAGAAGTGCTTGGACCACAACAGGCAAGTGACAATGATGCTGATCTAGTACCTCCCAAAATCACTGGGTTTGATCTGAACATGAATACCGGTATCATGGTCCTTACATTCGATGATATTATGCAGTTTGACAGCTTTGACATGGCTTTGGCATCACTGCAGTCAAACAAAACAAACAATGAAACCTCAGTTTCTCTGACATCGAATAGTAAAGTACAAACTGAAATTGACAGCACAATTATTACAATCAGAATAGCAACGGAACAACTAAACGATATCAAGGCATTACCAGGTCTTGCTGTAAGTAATATCACAACATATCTCTCTCACACACTTGATGCCCTTGACTTTGCTGGCAATGATTTGGACGACATATTGGTGTCTGATGCACTTCAAGTCTCAATGTTCACTGAAGATACTACTCCACCAAAGCTGTCTAAATTTGATTTGGACATGATGAATGGAATATTGACGCTTTACTTTGATGAGACTGTCAATGCATCATCTATTGTACCCAGCTTAATATCACTGGAGAATGGAGATGACTCGCTCTCGTTCTTCTTCACCAATGGAACTACTGGAGCAAATTCGTTTACCGACACGGTTGTTTTCAATTTCAGTAATGGTGACCTAAATGACCTGAAAGCTATTGACAACTTGGCAACTGAGATCAACAATACTTTCCTTAGTATCTCTGAAGGTGGCATTAAAGACATGAATGGAAACAACAATGATGAAGTGAATGAGAAACCCGTGGAAGGCTTTACTAAGGACAACGAACGTCCATCGTTGGTTGCTTTTTCAATCAATATAACATCAGAAGTACTCATACTGACATTCGATGAAACAGTGAACAGCTCTTCCCTGAACGTATCCGATATCGTATTGAAAACAGGTGATAGTGAGTACAGATTGAACACCAGCTTCACTAATGATGATCCAGTTGTTAAACTAACTATCCAGTTAGAGTCTGATGATCTCAACGAGTTGAAGAGGAACTTGATTTGTTTGACTGACAAGGACACCTGCTTAATATCATTCTCATCGCAGTTAATACAAGATCAAGTGGATCGTTCGGTATATGCAGTCACAGATGAACCAGCCAGCGACCTGTTTAAAGATGAGACTGCTCCTGCCCTTGTTGAATTTACTAAGTTTGATTTGAATGATGGCACTTTGGTGATTGAATTTGCTGAGACTGTAAATACAAGTACCTTTAACATCAGTGGTGTGACGCTACAATCGTTCTATGTATTTGAAGAGTACGTTAGTAGGTATACATTGACAGAAGCCACTGTTTTGTCCAAAGCTTCAACAACCATTGAATTGAAAATATCAGAAAGTGATTTGTTCGCCGTTCAACAAATTGATGATCTTTGCAACCGTCGTTCCAATTGTTACATCCTTCTGGATGGACTGACTGTTCAA
Organism: Chalinula nematifera; assembly: GCA_036873525.1. Classification (NCBI taxonomy): domain Eukaryota; kingdom Metazoa; phylum Porifera; class Demospongiae; order Haplosclerida; family Chalinidae; genus Chalinula; species Chalinula nematifera. The sequence continues at coordinate 102,222 of JAYJLX010077474.1, forward strand.
GACATGTCAGATAACCAGAATGCACCAGTACTAGAAGAATCTCCTGGTTTTGTAGCACAGATATTCACCAAAGACACTCTAAATCCTGAAATAGAGGATTTTTCATTGGACATGGACAATGGTCTCCTCACCCTGACCTTCTCTAAGCCAGTGCTAGCAGAAGATTTGGACATCACTAACATCACACTAGTCTCTGAAGCAAATGCTTCTCTAAACCAGCAGTTCACTCTCACTGGAGGTAACAATAACGCCAGTGATGGCGATTTGACTGTGTACATTAAATTGAGTACTGAAGACATCAATAACATCAAGGCTTCCACGTTCATCAAGTCTCGTGATGATACCTATGTGATATTTGGATCAAGCCTGGTCACTGATGTTTCCTTGGATAAGAACCCTGTTGTCCCTTACAGTATTAATAGCCCACTACAAGTAAGGAACTATACTCAAGACACTACACCTCCAACCATACAGTCTTTCTCCCTGGATAACACTGAAGATACTCTAACGATTGTATTCAACGAGCCAATAGATGTATCAACTGTTGATGTAAAGTTACTGACGATTCAAAATAACGAAACATCTGCTACCATTACTAGACAACTCAGAGGTGGTACTGTCCTGGAATCAGTAGATTCATCACTTACCATCACCATTGCCCTAACACAGGCTGACATTAGAGCACTGAAACTTGACGAAGACTTTGGAACAGAACTGAACAATACTTACCTGTTTGTTGGCAAGAACTCCTTCAACGATACAGCAGGTAATGGAATAAAATCTACAGTTGTACAAGCTACCAGTATCGCAGATGACCTTGAAAGAGCTGAGCTTCAATCGTTCACCATCAATATGGAAACTGGCCAAATGAACTTGACTTTCAATGATGTTGTAATTGCCTCTACTCTTGATGCATCTGGTATCACGATACAGAATGCAATGGATTCTGTTCCATCATTTCGTGTTCCACTTACTTCATCCTCTAATACATCTAGCTCCGATGGTTATACGATTGTCGTCAATATTGACCCTATTGACTTGCTGAATATCAAATCAGTTGTTGGTCTAGCTGACAGCAATTTAACCACCTACCTAACTATTCAAGCTTACACCATCGATGACGCGTCTGATCAAGATGTGCTAGCAATTACAAATGGCAAAGCTTTACAAGTATCAACGTTCATTGCTGATGATGTTCCTCCTGAACTGGATCAGTATATTCTTGACTTGAACACTGGATCCCTTAACATCACTATGACTGATACCATCAATATTACAGGCTTAGATGTGTCCAGCCTCTCACTGCATGACAGCCAGTCACCAACACTTAATATCACATTGGAAGGAGAGGTTGATCGATCTGAAGATGGAAGGACTATATTCGTTACCATTACACGTGAGATCCTCGATCAGATCAAGAACGACAGTTCAATAGGTATTGACAGCTCTAACACTTTCCTGTCAATCAAGGCTGACACAATCAAAGATTTGGCGAACAATTACCTAGAAGAGATACCAATTTCATCTGCTAAAGCAGTTGAGGACATCCAAAAAGACACTCAGGGTCCCACAGTCAAGAGCTTTTCACTTGATTTGAACCAAGGCCATTTAATTGTAGAATTCTCTGAAATAGTAGATGCATCTTCAGTTGAGTCAACAGGTTTCACATTGCAATCAAAACAAGATGCTTCATTCTTTCCGGACGAACGCTATACACTCACCACTGGGAAAGCCATTACATACGATGATGCCAAGGTTACCATTAGTTTTGGTGAAGAAGATCTGAATGGAATATTTGCCATTACAGCTCTTGGAAATACTATTGACGATACATACCTAGCTGTAGAGACCACTGCCATTACTGATATAGGTGGTATCGATGTAGTTGAAGTGCCTATTGATGATGCCATTCAAGCCACTAATGTAACTGAAGATACCAACGCTCCGAGATTGGTCGACTTTACTCTGGACATGGATGAAGGATTACTACAGCTCACTTTCAGTGAGGTCATATTGATCAGCTCTGTTATGTTGGACGAATTCCAACTGGTTGGTGGACCAAACAGCACATTTACTAACTACACACTGACCGGTGGGACCAACAGTGAAACTGAATCCAAAGTGCTTAACATTACATTTTCTGATGATGATCTCTATGCTATTCAAGCACTTACCGATCTTGCTACCAGTGCATCTAACTCATACTTGAGTTTCACCAGTGATGCACTAACTGATGCTCAGGACTATAATGTTGTGGAAATTACAATAGATAATTCCAGAGGAGTTTTGGAAGACAACTTCATTCCTGACACTACTGGTCCCTCAATCACAGGCTTTGAAGTCAACATAAATGATGGCTTCCTGAAGTTGACTTTCAATGAAGTGGTAAAAGCAGGTGATGTTGATTTCGATCTGTTAACTTTGCAGAGTAGAAAGAATGACTCAGGAAGAAGCTACATGTTGAAGAGTAGTATAGCTGTTCCCGGACTAACACATATCTTACAAATCGACTTAAGTGATGAGGATTTGAATGAGATTAAAGCAGATAGATCATTTGGTACTAGTGCAAGTAATATCTTTGTGAAACTCTCAACCAATGCAGTATCTGATGCTGTGGGTAATGGATATGATGAACCAGATGTAGTGCAAGCTCCTGATCCATTCACACCTGATGGAGAGAGACCAGAACTTGATAACTTCGATTTGAATCTAAACTCCAAAGAGCTCATTCTTTACTTCTCAGAAAGTGTTGATATTGATACAATAAGGCTATCCAGTATCACTATTCAGAATACCAATGGCACTATTACTCCATCTGAAGAGCATACTTTGGAGTCAAGTGGGCTGAAACCAGGCTCTGAGAATGGTCCCACAGTAACGGTAATCCTCGATGACACTGATCTTAATGAACTGAAAAAACTAGTCGATTTAGCCACTACTGAAAACAATACGTACATATCTATTCTATCCAATACTGTGCAGGATATGGTGGGTCGAAGTGTCTTTGATATATTCCCTACTGATGCCAAACGAGTCCAGAACTATACAGCTGACGCTACAGGCCCATCAGTGGTTAATGTTGAATTGGATATGAATGTTGGAGAGTTGGTCATAACTTTCAATGAATATGTTCTAGAGGATACCCTTAATCTAACACTGATTGCACTGCAAGATGAAGACGATGATTTCGTTGAACAGTACTACCTAACAGAATTGTCTTCTATTAAATCATATGATGAGACAGAAATTACCATTGAAATTTCCGTGACTGATCTTAACTCAATCAAGGCTCTAAGGAACTTGGCAATAAACCCTGTAACATCATATCTTCATGTTGATGAGGGAGCTATCAAAGATGCAGCAAATAATAATTTGCAAGCTAGCACAACTAAAGTTGATCCAATTAACTATGTCGATGACACAAATAATCCAAGTTTGGCCTCATTTGATCTTGATATGGATGGAACAACTCAAATTTTGACACTCAAATTTAATGAAACTATTGATTCAGAGTCTCTAAAGGTTGCTAATATCACATTGAAGTCTTCCGATGATGATGATGCTAATTCATACATCATAAAGAACAGTAAAGTGACAAGTGATGACTCAGCAAACATTGAAATAGAAATTGCTCGTGTAGATTTTAATGAACTCACCCGGCTGCGTATCTGTACTACCAGCACAAACTGCTTGATTACCTTCCCTGATAATACTTTTGAGGATGCAGATGATAATTTCGGTTTGGGTGTGAACGTTTCATTCCCAGTTTCTGGATTCGATCCGGATGAGACTTCTCCTGTGTTGGAAACATTTGTATCATTTGATTTGGATAGTGGAATCATTGAGCTTGAGTTCGATGAAACCATTGATACTGATTCTGTGCAGTTGAATGAACTAAGCTTTGATACATTCCCCCATACTGAAGATCTAAGGTACACACTGACCAATGGTACTGTGATTAGTGAGGATGGCACGACACTGACATTACAGCTAACAACAGAAGATCTCAATGGCATCAAGAAGACTGCTGTACCTAAAGTTTGTCTGGACATCAACCAATGTAACATCAGATTCACGTCACTATTTTTGAAGGATATATCTGGTAACAAGGTAATCAACATCACCTCAGGACCAGATGAACCAGCTAGACGACCTGACACATTTGAACCAGACGTAACGGCACCTGTATTGGACTCCTTCAATCTTAACCTCACTTCAGGACTCCTGACCCTAATCTTCTCTGAACCAGTAGACCCTGATGAAGTTGCCTTTACTGAGTTAACATTTGTAAGTTCAGAGAATGGTGGTACAACGTACACTATTCAAGATGATGATGGTCTATTGACTGATTCTGACGATACTGTAATTGAGTTTACACTGTCTACAGATGATCTTGATAGGATAAAGGCTATCTTCAATCTAGCAAACGAGAAGAACACTACATATTTGAACTACACAACTAATTTGGCAGCAGATGTTGCTAAAACACCTAACAAACTGAATATTACTGAACTTGATGAAGGGTTACAGAAAGTGGATGTGTATACTCGAGATTCCGATCAACCAGCATTAGAATCTTTTGCAGTATTCGATTTGAATGAAGGCTCATTAACACTGTCCTTCTCTGAACCAATTGACAAGTCAACATTTGACCCATCAGGATTTCTTCTACAGTCACAGGAATCTGCACCATTCGAAAGCTATTCCTTAACTGGTGGAGAGGTAGTTTATGAAGATGAATCGACCAAGAAATCCATAGTAGTGACATTCAGCGATGATGACTTGTTAGAAATCAAACTAGAAACTGATTTGGCTGATGTGCAGAGTCGAACATATCTTTCAGTTACGGAAGGTGCAATTAAAGACCCTGCTGGTAACAATATCACAGCTGTACCTTCTGATTCTGGAGAGAACGTTGTCACTTACACTCCTGATTCATCTAACCCAACATTGCTCAACTTTACCTTTGATCTTGACGAAGGAGAACTGGCCTTAACATTTGATGATGTCATGAAGAACGATCCAGCTGAAATTGACTTAACTGAAATTATCCTTAATGGTGTTGATGATGGTTCGGACGATGACAACAAATATCAACTCACTGGAGGAACCGTTCTGAGTGAAAACGGCTATGTTACAATTATCAACATCACCACCAATGATCTAAATAATATCAAAAGCAAGACAGGTCTTGGTACGAGTGCTGAAAACACATTCATCAGTATTGGTGCTGAGCTTATCCAGGACGTGGCTGATCTGCCTGTAAATCCTATCATCAACTCTCAGAGCAAACAAGTCTCTAATTTCACTGCAGATACAACTGAACCAGTTCTGAATAGCTTCACACTGGATGTGGATGCTGGCAGGCTTGAGCTAGTGTTCTCAGAGACTGTTAATGTATCATCCTTACAGATCGTTGAAATAAGGCTACAGAGCTCCAGTGATGAATCTACTGCAGAGGAAAAGCTGAACCTAACAGCTGGTACTACAACTCCTGGCGGTTTCCATAGCAAATTTGAAATTATTCTAGACACAGCAGATTTGAATCTACTGAAGCAAATGACAAAACTTGGAAACGATACGAGTGATACTTTCCTTGCCATCACTGAAGGTGCTATCCTGGATATGTCTGGTAATGAATTAGTAGCTATCAGTCCTAAAAATGCCAAGAGAGCATCAGATCATACTCCTGATGTTAATGCCCCTCTCCTGTCTAATTTCACTCTGGACATGACCAAAGGAGAGATTGAACTAACAGTATCTGAAAGTGTCAGCTCTGACAAGATCTTTCCGAACCTGTTCACACTGTTGGCTCAAACTGGAGAAACAGACTCTGACAAAATCCATGAAGTAACTGGAGGAATTGTACTTGAACACGAAGGTACAGTTCATACCATCGAATTGTCAGATGATGATTTGAACGACATCAAGGCCAAGACTGAATTAGCTGTTTCACTTGATTCCACTTACCTCAGTCTTAAACAGGGTGCTATAGTTGACTTCAATGATATTAAATTGGTGGCTATTTCATTTGATGATGCCAAGCAAGCAATGAAGTTCTTCAATGATACTAAACTACCTACACTGTTGAGTTTTGAATTCCACATTGGCACGGCACAGCTTATACTAGCATTTGATGAAACCATCAGCTACGAATCAGTAATACCTAGTCTGTTCACCCTTCGAAGCAGTAGAAATGCCTCCATAGCTGTCAATTATACTCTAACAGGCGGAGATGTTAATAAGATTGACTCAACAAACATCACTATTAATTTGACCTTGACTGACATCAATGCAATCAAAGGTGAACTCAATTTGGGTACAGTAGTTTCAAACACGTTTATAACATTCGCTGATGGAGCTGTACAGGACATGAATAGCAACAATATATCCTCCATTGACATCACAGCAGCTGTTGCATCCACTGATGTCACTGCAGATGATACAGCACCTATACTGGATTCAGTTGAACTTGACCTTTCCAACGATATTCTGTCATTGACCTTCTCTGAAACCATTAACGTTAAATCTGTGACAGTCACTGCAGTTACTATTCAAAACGATCGTTCTGATCCGACCTCTAACTATACTCTGACAGGGGGAGATCTTCCTGACAGTAATTCACATATAATAGACATCCAGCTAACCAGTACTGATGCTAACAACATTAAGGCTGACACAACGTTAGCAACCGAATCTGATAATGCTTTTATTTCGTTTTTGAAAGGTTTTGTTGATGATAGTAATAATATTGAAATTGAAGCTATTGGGTCTACAGAAGCAAAGAAGATAACAGTTCTACCAGACACTAAGAGACCAACTTTAATTGGATTCGATTTCCTGTTGGATGAATCTCTATCTCCTCCTGCAAAAATTGTCTTGAAGTTCTCAGAGACAGTAAATCCTGAAACATTAGAGGTTACTGCTATTTCTCTGTTTTCTGACAATGAAACACTTACAAATAATTACACGCTACAATCATCTACCAAATCACTAAATGTTTCAGCAGACATTGAAATATTCCTAAGCTTGGAGGACTACAGAAACATCCAAGATAAAGCCCCGCTTGGCCAGACGAAGTCAAGTTCCTTCATTGCTATTTCTGCTGATGCTGTTGACGATATGTCAGAGAATGGTTTAGTAGCTGTTCACTCAAACGATACACTAGCCGTCAGTGACCACACAGTTGATCTGCTACCACCTGAATTGGACAGTTTTACTCTAGACCTTAACTTAGGAACCCTGTCGTTAACATGGAACGAAGACATTGATGATACCGTTACCTTCACTGGAATCACTCTGTTGTCTAACGAGAACGGAACTAACTTTACATTAACCAATGGAACAGTTACTAGAGACAGCTCAACAACCTTAACCATTACCCTAACTGATGAAGACCTTGATCAGATTAAAGCAGATCCAGAACTTGCCATTAACGAGGAGACTACATACATTATTATAGAGTACAACACCCTCGAAGATGACCGTTTGAATCCGAATTCAAAGCAGGGACCAGATTTGGCTTTTGATTACGAGGAAGATCGAATCAAACCAGAACTAAGATCATTTGAATTTGATATGGATTCAGAGAAGATTACCTTCACTTTCTCAGAAACAGTCAACGCAAGTTTAATTCAACCAACAGAGATCATTATACAGAGCAGTGAATCATCATCTGGAACCTCTTACACTTTAACTGGAGGTACACCCACACCATCAGTCCAAAAGGTAGTTGTATTGTCACTAACATCAACTGATGTCAATGCAATAAAGGCCAAGGCTGATCTTGCTACCAACGTAAACAACACTTATATAGCATTTGGAGCTGATCTGATCACTGATATGAATGACAATCGAGTTGAGAGTATATCTGTCAGTGATGCCAAGCAAGCTGATAACTACACAGCTGACTCTGTCGAGCCATCTCTGGTATCATTCGACTTGGATCTGAATGAGGGACTAATCACACTGGTGTTCAGTGAAACAGTCAACATCTCATCATTTGTAGTTGATGACTTGAAACTTCACAATGATGTTGACAACACTGTTGTTTACAACTTGGATAGTACTGATCTTACACAGACCGAGAATAGTGAGACTGTGGTTATTGAACTCAGTGAAACAGACTTGAACAACATCAAGTACGAGACTGATTTGTGTACATTCAACACAAAGGATGATTGCTTGTTAACATTTCCCTCAACTGCTGTCAGTGACATGAACAATTTTACTGTCGAGGCAGTTTCTAATGAACCTGTTTCAACATTCACTAACGACACCACAAACCCAAGGGTCAAGTTATTCCAAGAAATTGATCTCGATAAGGGAACGATAACACTCGAGTTCAGTGAGACTGTAAACTCCTCCACATTCGATCCATCTGCAATATCTCTGGTCAACTTATTTGAAGAACCACACGATAAGATTAACCTAACTGGTGGTACTTTCAACCAAACATCTCCAAACACTATTTTCATCGAGCTGACAATGAGTGACTTAGCAGCTTTGAAGAAGCAAACAGATATATGTGACTACAGGGGAGATTGTTACTTGATAGCTACGTCTGAACTGGTTGAGGACATGTCAGGCAATCCTTTATCCCCAGTACCTCTTGAAGCGCCTGGAAAAATAGTTGAAGTGCTCATTCAAGATGAAACTAAACCGAAATTGAACAACTTCTCTTTGAACTTGAACACAAGTGAATTAATTTTAACATTCAGTGAACCGATTGATATTGACTCATTGGAGCTGACTGGAATTACTATAAAGGAGAATGAAACAACCACTGAATCTGATTCAATTCTCAAGTTAACAGGAGGTACTAAATCAACAAATGATCAAACAACTATTACCATCTCGCTTCTCACTGTCGATGCAAATGCACTTAAAGCTGCAACGTTTGCTACAGACAATACCAACACCTATTTAACAATGGAAGCAGACTCAGTCGAAGACTTGGCTAGAAGTCCCAACTTTATTGACAGCATCAGTCCTGCAATACAAGTCAGTACCTACACATCTGATAACCTGCCTCCAACACTGGAAGATTTTACATTGGATTTGGAGAAAGATATCTTAACACTGACATTCAATGAACCTGTTAAAACATCGTCATTCCAGTTTACAGGTATAACTATCAAATCATCGTGTTCTAATGGTACCAATTACACCTTAACTGGTGGTGAGTTCGACCCCGAAGACCTTGAAGACGGTCAAACTGTTGTATCTATTGTAATACTTCCTGCTGATCTCATCGATATTAAATCTGACACAGATCTTGCTGTAGATTCCTCAAACACATTCATACAGATTAGTGCAGGATCCATTGAAGACATGGCATCTCAAGAAATTGAGGAAGTAGATTGCTTCTCTACTGAGGACCATGAAGTTGATACTGTTCGTCTACAGCTGCTGTCATTCGATATTGACATGCATCTTGGAATACTGAATCTAACCTTTGATGATGTTGTCCTAGCTTCATCTTGGGACCCAGAGGCAGTTCAGTTCCAATCAGCCGAAACAAGCGGAGATGGTCCAACGTATCGATTAACTGCAGGTAGTGATCTTATTGATGTAAAGAATGGCTACTCCATCCAGGTTCAGTTGTCTGATGCTGACTTGTTTGGCTTGAAATCTAAAGCAGGATTAGCAACGACTGATGCAGACACATGGCTGACGATCCGAGCCTCAGCTATTGATGATACATCTGATAAAGATTTGTTGGCAATAACAGATGGAAAGGCCATCAATGTTGATAACTACAAGGCTGACGAAGTTTCACCAACTCTGGAATTTTTCTCTCTTGATATTGACAGTGGACGCTTGAATTTGACATTTGATGATTTCCCCAATGCCAGTACAGTACTAACTGAACTGATTGTTCTATACGATAATATACCAACGTCAACCACAGAATTGGAATTAGCTGAAAAGGATATTACAGTTTCAGACGATGGCTTCACCTTGTCAATTGAGCTGACCGACTTCAAGTTAAACCAGTTGAAACTGGACAGGGATTTAGGTGTTAGCAATGAAACCTCATACATTAGCTTGGGAGTAGGCAGTCTTCGTGACTTTGCAGGGAATGAGGTAAACAGCATTGCTGCTGACAAGGCCAAAAAGGTAGATACGTTTATTGAAGACACCACAGGTCCCGAGATTATCGAATATTCGTTTGATGTTGATAGTGGTCAGCTGAACTTAACATTTTCTGAAGCTGTAGATGCCAAGACATTTGATGTGACCGCAATTACACTAGTTGATTCCAAGAACTCCGATGACTCCAGCGGTAGCTATACTCTAACCAACAGTCCTGCTAGTGAGGAAGACGGAACATCAATCTATGTGACATTGTCTGAAGAGGACACAATTGGATTACAAAAGCAGTTCACAATTGCAGCTAGTAGCGATACAACCTTCATTTATGTGACATCCAAGGTTGTCAATGATACCAACAGTAATCCTGCTATTGAAATACAATCCAACAACTCCCTGGGCATTGATGATGACGATTTCCACGCAGACGCAACCACTCCTACAATGGACCAATTCGACTTAAACATGGACACTGGTATCGTGACACTAACCTTCAGCAAGGTTATATCAGTTGAAGATATTGTCTACACTGATATTACCATTCAGAGTGAAATTGATTCGTCAGCAATATCAGTTACACTAACAGGTGGTGTCATACTGGTCAACAACAGCAATATTGTACAATTTGAACTAGTAGACGATGATCTTAATGACCTCAAGCGAACCGACAACCTGGCAACTGATGACAACACATTCATATCCTTCCAAATGAACACCTTTGTAGATACCAGATCATTTGCTGTTGAAACCCACACAAATACATCGGCCTTGGAAGATGAAGACGTTGAAGAGGACATGACAAATCCAGAACTGCTATCATTCTCTCTGGACATGGATTCTGGAACACTGACTTTGAATTTCACAGAGGCAGTTAATCGGGACACATTAGACTTAGAAAAATTGCAAATTGTCAAAAATATTACTGATACAGTTGGTGCCGATATAAGTGGAACTTCTGTAAGCCTTAATCATGATTCTGTTATTCAAATCACAATCGACAGCACTGAACTTGATTTGATCAAAGAGCAAACTGATTTGGCATCCGGTTACTCTAATACATTCCTACGAATTTCAGCAGATGCTATCAGTGACTATGCACCTCTAGAAATCGAGCAAGTTGCACAGAATGTAACTGACTTCACTCCAGATACGACATCCCCTAAAGTGGAAACACTCCAATACGACCAAGCAGCCGGCATTGTCACTATTACTTTTGATGAAGCTGTTGATAGTTCTACAGTGGATGTTACAAATATAAAGTTCACCTCTGTTACCAATGACTCATTTTACTCATTGAATGATAGCACAGTTACCACAGGTGCAGACCCAAACATTCTACTAATAAATCTCGATGACTATGACCGTGGTCGAATCGATGGATTGATATCTGGTGAAACGGACCTGATCCTTAGGAATATTACAATCAATGATTTTGCTGGAAATCCTGTAGTCCGACCGATAGACGTACAGGGCATGGAAGAAGGTGGTTTAGACACGTCTCCACCTCGGCTGATCAGGTTTACATTTGATGCCAATGCTGGCCGACTGACCATTACATTCACGGATGAAATAGACGTAGGAAATATAAGAAAAGATCTCCTTTCACTCAAGAGTAGTACTGGGGATGCAGACTCCACATTCACTCTTGAAAACAGTGTAATTGAAACAACAACTAACGTCTCTGTTATTAAAATATTGATACCAACAGATGAGCTAAACGAGCTTAAGGCTTTGCCTTCAATAGTCAGAAACAAAGCATCCACAGTGTTGAAGTTTGAAGAAGGAGCCGTGTCTGATATTAGTGGAAATAAGATCTTAGAAGCAGAGGAAGTTGCTGATACTTTCATCAAGGACAATACATCCCCAATTCTCCAGTCTTGGGATATCGATCTCTCCAATGAAACAATCACTTTGCATTTTGACGAAACAGTTCAGACAACGATTTCATTCCCAGCCATCACCATCTTCGATGGAGTAACTATATCCGATGGTATTACACTGAAACCGGGAACAGTTGAATCGGAAAGCTCAAGCGATATCATTCTGAAATTTTCCGAAGACGATTTAAATGAAATTTATAGATTGGAAGATCTCTGTATTGATAACAACACCTGCTACATCACCTTGGACCCCACTGCTGCTATCGACATATATGGAAATAATATCATCGCAGTTACTGTAGATGAACCAAAACCTGTGTCAGATTACTTGGCTGATTCTGCTAGACCGAGTGTCGTGGAGTTTGTGGAATTCAATTTCACAGCTGGTACCTTCACAATCTCGTTCTCGGAAACTGTTAACATATCTACAGCAAATTTTTCAGCCATCACAGTTCAAAATATAGACAACTCGGATCTTCCCAATGCAATTAAATTCACTCTAACGGGTGGAGAAAGTGACAGTGAGAATGGTAACCAGATAGTAATCGAACTGAGTGACGATGATTTAAATTCACTGAAGGCAGAAAGGACTGAAAATTTCTTATGTGTTGCTGAGGCACTCTGCAACCTTCGTGTCACTTCAGACTTTATACAAGACATGTCTGGCAATCAGATCAGATCAGTGGTTGATGCGGATGCTGATCCATATTCATTGGTATTGCTGATTGGTGACACAGTGCGACCAAAACTTGTATCATTCGAATTAAACATGACATCATACATCATGACACTAACATTTGATGAAACAATGAATTATAAAAGTTTTCAATCGGAGTCCATATCTATTCAAGGATCTGCCAATGCTACGTCCTCCATTACTTTAGATCCAATAGGCAGTCGACTAATCACTGATGACTACTCCACGATCATACAATTTGAGCTGTCGCAAGATGATGTGTTCAACATTAAAGCAGATGATACAGTTGGTACAGAAGTAAGCAATACTTACATAGTATTCACAAGTGACATGGCTGAAGATACATTCGATCTTGAGGTTGAAGAACGAACATCAGGTGTTAATGCCTTAAACGCAACCCAGGTTTATCCAGACAATGTAGATCCAATCTTAGATGAGTTTACTCTTTTCGATATGGACGAAGGTTTCTTTAGAATTAAATTCGATGAGCCAATATTGCCCTCTGGTGTTGTTTATACTGGAATAACCATACAATCTGAAGAATCCGGTGGAATAAACTATACACTGACTGATGGTTCTGCTGCTTCATTTGATGCTCAGAGTCTAACACTAACCATCACATTGTCTGATTTCGATCTCAAGGAACTAAAAGTCATTGAAGATCTCGCTGACCAGAGAAGCCAGACCTACATCTCGTTTACATCTGAAGCTTTCTCTGATCCCGCTGGAAATGAAATTGAACCAGTTCCATCTACTGCTGCTCGTCTCGTTGATAGTTACAGTTCAGATAGCACAGGACCAACATTGCTGAACTACACACTAGACTTGAATGAAGGAGCTATTTTACTTACTTTCAATGATGCTGTAGATCCTACAAGACTGGACTCGACAGAAATAACACTATACAGCGCTGCAGATGGAAGTGAAGATACTACTGTGGGCTATACACTGACTGGTGGACAAGTTGAAAACATTGATTACTATGAAATTCGTCTCAACCTTAGTACGACTGATCTAAATGAGATTAAGAAACTCAGTGACCTTGCAACGGAGACTGACAATACATACTTCAGTGGTTCTGGCAACACAATTTACGACATTTACAATAATCCAATGGTTGAAGTCGTGTTTACTCAATCCAAGATAGTTGGCATGTATATCCCTGATGAAACTGATCCTGAACTAAGATCATTTACACTCGACTTGAACATTGGTGCACTGGTACTGAGCTTTACTGAAACCGTCAACATATCTTCTTTCCAACCATCTGAAGTTACACTACAGAGTGCAAGCAATGCCTCTGATGATAGTGTGATTACTCTGGAACTATCCAATAAAGGAACCTCGAAACCTAATGTTAGTTCGAACGTGTTCACCTACTATCTTCATAACGATGACCTCAACTTTCTGAAGGAGAGGCCTGGAATCGGAAATGCTACTAACAATACTTACCTTTCATTTACATCTATAGCAATCAAAGACATGGCAGGTAATGAAATTACTGAAATATCGAATGAAATGGCAAAACAAGCAAGTGATCACGAAATAGATGAAATTCCTCCAATACTTGAATCATTTTACTTGGATGTAAACACCGGTGTCTTATCACTGACATTCTCAGAATCAGTTTCAGCCTTATCAGTGAACCCCAGAGACTTTATTCTTATCAATTCCACTTCACCTGATCCATCACAACTAAAGCTAACAGGTGGAAATGTCTCTACTGACGATGGACCCGTAATACAGATTAACCTCACAGTGATTGACCTTAATAACCTCAAAAGCAAGCCCAACCTTGGAGTGTTTACCAACAACACTTTCTTGCGTTTCCTTACAGCTGCCGTATCTGATCTTAGTGATAATGAAATAGTTGGTTTATCAGTTACTAATGCAGTTGAAGCCACACAAGTAATTCCAGACACTGTTGATCCAATAGTAGATGATTTCACTCTGGATATGAACGAAGGAACTCTTGTCATAACATTCTCGGAGACTGTGGATGCTAGCAGTTTTGATGTTGAGGAAATTGTACTTCAAAATGTTGAAAATGCACAGACGTCTAAAAATCTGGAAGAGCTCACACTCAGAGGCTCAGTAGATATAACTCCAGACTACGGAAGAACATTGACAATCACACTGCTTGATATTGACTATTTCTTCCTTCAACAATCTGACGAGTTGGGAAACGATGAAGAAACAACTTACCTTGTCATAGGAGAAGGCTCTGTGAAGGATACCAGTAGTAATGCAGTGGAAGGAATATTTCTAAATGGGGCCAAGAAAGCTGCTAATGTAATTGATGACAAGAAATCACCGGAGCTTGACTCCTACATGTTTGATCTTGACAATGGAGTACTCTCATTGACGTTCAATGAAGTTATTGACGTCAGTGAAACACGAGCAAATGAAACATCCCTCCAAAGTCTCATTGATGATGACACAAACTCACTGGATTTGTCCATTGATTCTGAGATATCTGAAACCGATGGAACTGTAGTCAATATCACACTTACTAATGATGACCTGAATGCACTGAAACTTGTTGCTGATTTCGCTACCTTCCAGAATGATACTTACCTTACATTTATTAAAACAGCCTTCAGAGACACTTCAGGGAACAATGCTGTACCAATCACTTCGGACGATGCTAAACCACCTTCAAGCTTTACAAAGGATACAAGTCCACCAGAGCTAATCGGGTTTGACCTGATCACAGCCGGTACTGAGCTGAAAGTAACACTCAAGTTTGATGAAATAGTCAATGCTTCCACTATTGATCTGGAAGGCATAACTTTGCTTTCAGCTCAAGATCCTGATGCTACCAACTTCACCTTGCTTACAGCTACGGCGTCAGCAGCTATAGGAAGCAGTATTGATGTTTTTGTAACCGCATCCGATGTCGAAGCTATCCTTGACTTACCACCACTAGGTCAGACTCCAGATACAACCTTCATGACGTTGATAAACAATGCCATTCAAGATGTTTCTGGAAATGGAATTTCAAAGATTGATCCAACTGAAGCAGTAAAAGCTGAAAACATAACAGCTGATTTTCTACCTCCAAGCATTGAAGGGTTTACACTTGACTTAACAGCAGACAAGCTGTTCCTGACATTTAGTGAGGTTGTCAATGTTTCTTCGGTAGATTTGCTGGCAATAACACTGCAGAATAAGAAGAATGATTCATCAGTCAATGTCACCCTAACATCAGGTAAATGTTGAATAATTATTGCACATTATAAAATGTGGTACTACTATTTGTATGGTTGACTGCAGCATAGTTGTACCAATGTATGATATGTATATTTTTCAAGCATGATTATAGGACATAATTGTCCATTGTACATTTTAAGTAATATTTACTTCTATAATATATCGAATCAGATAAAATCCATATTATATACATGTACATGTAATATATAGAATTTTTTTAGTACATGTACTATGCTCTCATATGGAACGCAGTCCTGTCACACTCTAGCTTTAACACTTACAAAAAACTCACCATCGCTTGGAGAGATGTTTTCCACGCGAGCAGGACTTCCAAGTGAGCAGGCTCATAAAATGTCCACCAAATAAAGAATAGAAACTTCTATGGAGTTAGCTGCTTTTGTACCTTCATCTTCTATTAGTAACAGCACAGGAACTTGGAATACATTCAGTCAGTGTGTCTTGGACTCAAAATGATTCCATGCTGCGAGCCTGGGCTGCATTCACCCCTCTTCTTCGTCCATACCTCGAGCATAATTCCCCTTGGCCAAAATAGGTGTTCAATTTACCCTAAGTAGGTGTGGCAGTAATAAAAAAAATTCCCATAGCCATCCACCATTTTTTAGGGCAAAAATGCATTCTGGAGGTGGAAATAGCCTCCTTTTTTGTCAGAATTCTTCAAAACGGAGTATCTTTGCAACCTTTAAGGTAAACCACTTGCTCTGGCATGAATTTTCATTAAGCTTGCAGCTTGCACTAAAATTTTGTTTATGTAAAAACTTTCTTTGTCTTTATTTTTCACTGCCGAAATGCAGATTTTGGCCATTTTGCCCTACTAAATGGCGTCAAATTAATTGAGTGGGAACGTACCGTATATACGTATCTACGAATTATAATCATATTCATAGTTATCTCCTGAATCCTGATTTGGCTAAACCTCTCTACCTCGGTGAATAGTAAGTAAGTCGGTCTGTCTGTATCTTCTTTGTGACATCCATCACGACACTTGATCGATCCGTCTTACGGGCGTCCTTCCTTTATCTTCTTCATTGGTTTTGGTTTTTGGAATCAGTAGACGTCTATGGCGGATTGGCGGGAGTTTATTCCAAAATTATTTCCGCGCAGTAAAAAAAAAAAATAATAAAAAAAAAGGCGGCAAATTCCGGCTAATTAGCTTAGACCGTATATCAGTATGATGATTGATGAAGAACGCATCGGTTGGAAGCGCCATTGGCTTTACTTTGCTGAAACTAGGAGTTAGATTTGTATACTGTAACGAATATAATTCTTACAAGAAGAAAGAAACTCTCTAAAGGTAGAGTCTGTTGGTTTGTTTAAATAATTACGATTTTACTATGTTGGAGCCTCGAACTTTTAGAATAAATACGGTTAGTATAGCCTAAGCACGTGTTACCATTTAGAAAGGCCAAGAAAGTAGTCCCTGCTTGTACTTGTGTTGAAATGCACTTATACTGTCCACGGACAACATGATGACCCCACCACTGTTTATATTATAATTATATTTCCTTTGTATGTAGTCTATACTCTGAGTATGTTGGTTATTGTGATGGGCCATACCACTTTTTGTATTGATATGATACTGATTATTATATACTTGTCAATTGAGCTTTGATAAAAAAAAAACGTGATGCCTAATGGTAAACTGATTGAGGTCTTAAGTAATATTGACGAGTGAATTAATAATTTTATTATAACTAATTAAACTTTAATTACAGTAATTTAAAGTTAATAATCAAATTATTAATTAGCTAATCAATTATCAAGAAAATATTGGCCTTATAAATCGCCTATTGTAATATTTAATAGCCTGGTTGTTGTAGGACAGCCCAAGCCTGTAGCATATTTAGTTTTACATTTGCTTGGCATTTACAAACAAAGTAATTTATATTTGCCTTTATAGGTATAAAGCACTTTTTGTTGGTTTGAGCTCTAGATATGTATACATGTATGAGTCGTTTTTATTTAAAATAATACATGTATATTTTGTATTTTTGCTGTATGCATTTAGTGTACACTACTTTTTCATAGATTCAACATTTTCTCTTGTCACTTCGACAACGTATGTAATTGATTTGACCACTGAAGACCTCAACAACATCAAAGCACAGTCAGACCTCGCCACCAGTGAAAGCAACGTATTCCTTGTCGTATCTTCTGCTCTAGTTGTGGACACAGCTGGAATAGCCGTCAATGCCATAACAAGCGACGATGCCCTGGAAATTGATGAGTTTGAACCTGATCGAGTTCGACCCAGATTAAATGATTTTGAGTTAGATTTAACCGATGACATCCTGACTCTATCGTTTTCAGAAACCGTTAACAGTTCACGACTAATGGTAACACTGATTGCACTCCAAAACACTCAAAGCAAAGACAGTGACACAGTTTCATTCACGCTAACCAACGGAACAATACTGACCAAATCTCCAAGTGACGTGGTCGAGCTACAGATAAGTGATGCTGACAAAAATGAAATAACTAAGTTAGATGACCTGGCAATATCTGTCAATAGTACATACATTACGATAGCTTCCGATGGAATTTATGATATGAATGACAACAGGTTGTTCCCAGTCACATCTGTAAATGCTAAGAAAGCTAAAAGCTTTACTGGAGATGGCATCAGACCAACGCTTCTCAGCTATACTTTTGATTTGAACAGTGACTTGATTATTCTGACTTTCGATGAAACAATCAATGTCTCTACCCTGATTGTCACAGATATTGTTCTACGAAACAGCTCTGATCTTTCGATCAATAGCTCCATCTCCTTGTCCGACAGTAGCTTTGTGCAATCAGGTAACACTCACTTGGTGGAGGTCAAGCTTGGTAGAGAGGACTCGAATGAAATCAAGCGTCGTAGATTCTGTACATCTGATGTTGCTGATGATTGCTTCCTATCCTTTTCAGAAAACAGCACATCAGACATGGCTGGTCATGGTGTATACGAGTTCACTGCTACCGCTCCATCTAACTTCATCAATGATACTACACCACCCGAGATACTGGAATTTGTTTCATTCAATATCAACACTGGCGAGCTGAAAATCAAATTCACCGAAACAGTTCTTGCTTCCAGCTTTGATCCGCAGTACATCACCTTGCTTAGTCTGTTTGACAAACCGATTAAACGTTTGAAACTATCTGGTGGTACATTCGATGGTGACGATAATGACACTCTTAGCTTCACTGTTTCATCCGATGACCTATTTGACATCAAAGACCTGACACATGTATGCCGATATCGAGGAAACTGCTACATAAAAGCTAATGAATCGTTGGTAACTGACATGGCAGGTAATTCACTGAAGGAAGTTCTGGAGATTCCACCTGGTTATATTGTTTCTGAGATAACTCCAGACACTGAAGGTCCCTTACTAAGTGAAACTGAATTGGACATGGATTCCGGTGAATTGCAGTTGATTTTTAATGAACCAATCCAACCATCCAGCTTAGAAATAGGAGAAGTCACTATACAGAAGACTGACTATGTCACAGAAACAACAGACTACATTGTTCTATCACACACTACATACTCATCATCACAATCTGATCGAGTTGAAATCAAACTAACTGAAAATGACCTGAACACTCTCAAAGATGCTGACTACGCTACAAGCAGATCCGATACCTACATTCTTTTGGATATTGGTGTGATTGATGATGTTGCCTTGGATCCCAATGCGTACAGTGAAACATTGAACGGAACTCAGGTTACAGTGTATATTAATGACACAACTCCACCTGTCCTGCAAAGCTTCTCCCTTGATCTTGAAACCTTCGAGATCATTCTAACATTTAATGAACCTGTGTCCCAGGACAACGTAGATCCAACAGCCATTACACTGAAGTCCAACTGCAGTGACAATGCTAGAACATTCAACCTTTCCGCAGGCACTGCAGAGCGTATTGAAGGCGAAATACTGCAGCTGAAGATCAACCTTGATCCAAGTGATGTTACAGAAATCAAAATTGATACAAACATTGCCACAAGCACTGAGAACACCAAGCTGTCTTTCTTGAATGGAACACTCCAAGATTTGGCTGGCAATGATATACTTGCAGTTGACTGTGCATCTGCTGATGAGCACATAGCAGCTGGAGATCGTTTAGAGTTGTCTGCGTATACATTCGATCTGAATGAAGGTTTCTTGTTTCTTACATTCTCTGACATTGCTGCTGTAGCGACCTTTAACCCTGATGGATTGATCATCCAGTCAACTGAAACCAGGGCTGATGGCTTGTTCTATCGACTAACTACAGGAACAGTTATCGAAGGATCAAACAGTGCAGAAGCAAAAGTTGTACTCTCCAACCAGGACTTCTTGAGTATTAAATCAATGTATGGTCTCGCCATATCGAAGGAAACAACGTATTTGACAATGACAGCTGAAGTCCTTGATGATACAGGGGGTGAAGATGTTCTAGCCATTACAGATGGAAAAGCAAAAATAGCAACGGAATTTATACCTGATACAGAAGCACCAACTCTGACAACGTTCTCACTTGACATGGACTCTGGTACACTCAATCTCACTTTCTCTGAAGGTATCAATATTACATCGCTTGAATTAACAGACATTACTTTGTCAAGCACTAGCGACAATTCAAACACCAATTTCACCTTAACTGGAGGTTCAGCTACCCGATCTGATGATGGTTTCACAGCTATTATAACACTTTCAAGTGATGACTTGAACAACATCAAGAGTCTCAAAGATTTAGCAACTGAAGAGACCAACGCTTACATCTTCTTTGCCAATACAACCATCACTGATCTGGCATTTAATAACGTTGAAGATGTAGAAGGACGCCAAGCAACAAACTTTACAGAAGACATGACTTCACCAGTTGTAGTCGGTTATTCTCTGAACATGGATTCTGAAGTGTTGACCATTACGTTCTCTGAAACAGTAGATGATGTGAGCTTTGACATTACCAAGGTTACTATTCAAGACAGTGCCAATATATCAGCCTCCATTGATGATGGGTCTTACACACTGAACAACTCAACAGTAGCTCTTATTAACAACACTATTATTGAGATATCATTGAGCTTTAATGATGTTGAATCGATCAAAGATATTGTATCGCTTGCTACCACATCATCCAACACCTTCCTCTCTATTCTCAAGACTGCAGTAAATGACACCAATGATAACATGCTTGAAACAATCTCAGATGAAGATGCTCTTATAATACTTTCGAGTGAATTTGTTACGGACTCCACCCGACCCAACTTGGTGTCTTTTATTTTGAATTTGGAAGAGAGAAACATTGAAATCACTTTCAGTGAAGTAATAAAGACCTTTAATGCAGTGTCGTTCAGTTTCCAGAATGAATCTAGCAATGATTCATCACTAACTACATTCACCCTTGACTGCAGTACATTCGAGTGTTCCAAATTTGATGTCTGTACAATCACATTGTGTGATGATGATTTCTTTGGCCTCACTCTTGAAAGAAACCTAGCTACTGAAAGAAATAACACGTTCATAACCATTGAGCCTGATGCATTCAAGGATTCCTTCAACAATAATATCGACACTATCAACTCTACAGATGCAAAGCAGGCTGTGAATGTAATTCCTGACCGAACTGGTCCAGAGTTGCTATCATTCACATTAAACCTCAACGCATCTGAAATTGTTTTGGAATTCGATGATGTGATTGATCTTGATACATTCAATATTTCTGACATTACCATACATGCTGATCCCAATGACATAAACAATGACAACTCCTACATACTATCCACTAGTGAGGTCATTTCTGATGATGGAAACATTGTCACTATTTCCTTGTCAGTAAAAGATATCGATGGTCTTGTCCTTAAAGACCAACTAGCCACTGGCCCAGAGAACACCTACATTACCATAGTCAATGACAGCTTTACAGATTACTATGGGAACAACTTTACTGGTCTCGCTGAGGGTTTCCCCGTCTCAACTTATGTATCTGATGAATCTCCACCCACACTGAAAGCATTTGAGATAAATATGAACACCAGTAGACTGTTGTTGACGTTCTCTGAATCAGTCGATGTTTCAACACTGGTTATATCATTGATTGAGCTACACAATAAGGATGGATCTGAAGTAATAGCATTGGAAACAAGTACCACCAATAGCTCAAGTGGTGATGTGATCGAAATCATCATAAGTGAAGACGATTTTAACCGCATTGCTATCAATACAGACCTTTTCACTAATATATCAGACTCCTATATTGTGTTACTCGATGGTGCTGTCTCTGATCCCTCGGGAAATGCCATCATTCAAACTTCAAGAAACCAAGCAGAAGATCATACTCCTGATGAAATTAGACCAGAACTTGAAAGCTTCACACTCGACATCAATAGTGGAATACTCACCTTGGAGTTCTCTGAGGCTGTAGATTTCACTGAATTGGATCCTAATGGTATTAGGATTGTCAATGGAACAGATGAACTCGAAGTAGTGACACTAAGCAAGGCTACACCAATGGTCAACTATTCTTCAACGATTGAGCTGATGCTGATAGCATACGACTTGAATGCAATTAAAGCGAACTTTGACCTTGCAACTGAAGAGAACAATACTTACATATCGATCAACTCAACAGCTGTACAAGATATGCACGGAAATCCCATCATCGCAGATACCATCAAGACCTCTAAATATACTGCAGATACAACACAACCTGAACTGTTTGAATTCACACTGGACCTCCATGGTAGACAGTTATTACTGACATTTACAGAAGCTGTTGATCCAGATTCTATACTACTGGATCGTGCCAATCTACAGAGTGCAATGACCCGTCCTGAAACTGAGACTCCATTTGAGTTCACAGATTCTGAAACTAGCGTTGTGAACTTCAATACAGTGGTGATAGACCTGGGCCTAGATGACTACACTGGTATTCTAGACAGTGGGTTTTGTGACACTGTGGATAGGTGTTATATCACGTTGGAAGCCAGGTTTCTGAAAGACACCAGTGAACTATTGTTGGAAGCTGTTTCCGATGGTCAAGCATTCAAAGCTAAGAATATTACAAATGACACTACCAGTCCAGCTTTACTGACATTTACCCGGTTCGATTTCGACAATGGTCAGATTGTTTTGTCATTCACTGAAGAAGTTAGAACATCCACAGTAAATTTTTCAGCGATTGGAATCTATGTGAACTTTCTCCCTGATCAAGATGGCATAATATTGAATGGAACAGTTCCTGATACCGATAATAGCACACTTGTGATTACACTAAACAGAAATGTACTTAACAATTTCAAAGATGATCCTATATTGTGCAGAGATGACATCTACTGCTTTGTACGATTCACATCCAATTTCATTGAAGACCCAGCTGGTAATCCAGTTATGGCTGTTGAAGATAGAATAGAGTATGTTGCTACAGAAGGAGCTCAAGAAATTATAGCAGATTCAACTCCACCGGAACTCCTCTCGTACAACCTCAATATGGATGACTTGTCTTTAACGTTTACCTTCGATGAAGTTGTTGATTCACCTCTTCTTGAAGAAACACAGTTGACCTTCCAGGATTCAGAAACAGCCACTGACACTTACACGTTAACAGACATTAATGTGCTCACTGAAGATTCTAGTACCATTGTGGAAACAACACTCGTTAATATCGACTCAGTGAGACTAAAAGCATTACTGAATGTTGCCAGTTCAAAATCCAACACTTACATCACATACAACTCCACCTTCATTCGAGATATCGGTGCCGGACCGTCTGGAACTGAACCAAACTTTATAGCAGAAAGGAAAGATGGCAATGGTCTACAAGTAGACACTTATACAGCTGATGAAACTTCACCTAGTACTATTACATTCATCCTGCTCGATATTGACAGTGGAATACTTGAAATTGAAGCTGAGGAGCCATTGTCTGATGATGTAAATATTGCAGGTATCACTCTACAGCAGTTTGGTGATGGTGGAATTCAGTACAACTTGACTGATGGAGTGGTTACCTATGAAGACGAAACAGATAAACGTATAATCCGTATTGCCATAGCTGATTCTGACTTGCAGGCAATTAAACTAGACACTAGCCTTGCAACACTCAAAACCAATTCATTCTTTTACATGAGCCAAGGTGCCTTAAAAGACACTGCAGGGAACAATGCCTCTGCCATTTCATCTGACGAGGCTGTTAATGTTGTCACATTTGAACCCGACACAACTTCACCTCGACTAGAGCAGTTTGAGATCGACATGAACTTGGGGTTACTGCACCTGACATTTGATGACATCATGAATGTTGGTAGCTTAGAAAATGAGCCATCAATATTACCAGACACTAACACATCCAATGAAGATGGCTTCACATTGACGTCTCTTATATCTACGAGTCCAAATGGTTTTGAAGTCACTCTCAATATATCCGAGACAGACCTGAATGCAATCAAAGTGAACAGAAAAATTGGAAACGATGAGAATGATACGTTCCTGTCATACACAGCACTGTTTATTGAGGATGTGTCTGAATTGGGAATCAAACGTGATGTGATACAGGCCACGAAGTTAATCCGAGACACAATTAAGCCTTACTTGGAGAGCTTTACTCTGGATTTGACATCAGGAACATTGATACTTAGCTTCTCTGAAGCAGTTGATGATGAAACATTTGATGTAGCTTCCATTATAATCCAGAACAAACAAGACTTAGCATACGATGAGCAAATTTCTTCGTTAGAAGGAGAAATTACTACATCATTCTCTAACACTGTTTTCACAATAACTTTAATCGATGATCACCTCAACGACCTGAAAGAAATGCTGAATCTTGGGACAGATGAGAACAACACCTTCATAGCTTACCCAAAGAGTCCAGGTGAAGATTTTTTCGATAACAGTATAGTCACAATCCCTGTTTCTAATGCTTTGAAAGCATCATCTGTAGAAATCGATGTTACACCTCCCGTACTTACAAACTTCACTTTTGATGCTGACGAAGGAGAAATAGTTCTGACCTTTTCTGAAACCATCAACGGGAACTCACTTCTTTTCAACCAGTTCATACTTCAGAGCAATGCTACCGATCCGGATACCTTTCATGAATTTAAGACGAGTGACCCTCAAAATATCCAGAAAACATCAATCACTGTTACACTCAGTGCAGAAGATCTGAATGCAATCAAGGATGATCCTAAACTTGGAACATCCAAGACAAACACCTACCTACGTAACAAATACAACGCCATTCAAGACACAAGCAACCGACCAATTGAGGAACTAACCATTGCTATTCAAGCCGATGATTACATAGCTGATGAATCGTTACCAAGGTTTGACTCCTTTATTCTTGATTTGGATGGATCCGGTTCACTGAGGTTGACATTTTCTGAAGCCATTGATCCTGATACAATCATTCCATCACTTATAACATTACAGAGTGGTTCCAACTCATCTGCTACCACATTCATCACTCTGGAGAATGGAACAGTCATTGAATCTGATGGTCGCACTCTAATACTCCAACTAACAGAGGAAGACTCCAATACTATAAAGATCACTGGAAGCATTGGAAACTCTAAACTGGATACCTATCTCTCCATTGCTAACAACTCGATTAATGATACAAATGGAAATCCATTGCATGGCCGAACAATAGACCAAGCAGTTCAAGCAACTAGTGTTATTCCTGATAAAACATCACCAAGGGCAGTCTCTTCATTTGAAATTAACTTAAATGATGGAACATTCACCCTTACATTCACTGAAGTTGTTGATATCCGCTCATTTAACTTCTCTCAGTTCTCATTCTCTAAATCCAGCGACTCTGATGTTAAAATCTACCTTACTGATGGAGTTGTTAGACCATTCAATGGCTCAGTGGTGACAATAGAGTTCGCAAACGATGACTTGAACAATCTTAAACTGGATAGTAGTATTTGCTCAAAGGCCGACTCTTGTGTGCTATCATTGACACAGAGTGCATTGACAGATATTGCTGGTAATGCTTTCAATGTAACAGACCCTCTATCTTCAACTGTATTCACCAATGACACATTGTCTCCCGAGTTAGAGTCATGGGACTTTGTATTTTTATCAAATGAAGAAAACAAATTCCAACTTGTTCTTCATTTCGATGAACCAGTGAAAGTATCAAAGAACGCAACAAATATAACACTAATCACTCTCTATGAGTCCGAAGATGTTTCTAATGGGTCTAACTTTACACTGACTTCAACTAGCTTTGTTATCAACACTGAAGACACTCCAGATGTAAAAATTGCTATCAGTGACGATGACCTTGAAGCATTACTACTCCTTAAACCCATCCTTCAATCCGAGTCCACCACATACCTCCAAATCAGTACTGGTTCTTTCGAAGATCTAAGAGGTTACCAGATCAAGCTCACTGATATCATTATGGTTGATACACTTACAGGAGACTACATTGAACCAACATTGGAATCGTTTGGTCTCGATTTGAATACTGGTAAACTGTTACTGACATTCAGTGAAGCTGTGGATGTCTCAACTGCCATACCTGATTTTGCAGTGCTTCAGAACACTAAAGAAATTGGACCAGTGTACCTGACCATACCAACAAACGCTACAGTCGAGGAAGGAGACGAAAACAATGTAATTGAAATATCATTGAACCAAACAACTCAGAATAAACTGCTTGAGATTGGTATTGGGCTGACAGTCAACAACACCTATCTGTCACTTGAATATGGCTTCATTAGAGATGTATCGAGAATAAAGTCTCTGGCTAAACCTGATGACAGTGCTGAACAAGCCAGTTACATAATTGCTGACACTGCATCCTCAGAATTGGTATCCTTCTCACTACAATTTGATCCTGATGTCTTAACACTGACATTCACCAAGACAATCAATGTATCCACTATTGACGTTACGTATTTGACTCTGCAAGCTTCACCAGGAAAGGAATCTATCCAGTACACACTGACTGATGCTAATGTTTCTGACACAGACTCCATTGTAGTTAAGCTAACGTTGTCTGAGTACGACAGCAATGCTATCAGAGCCATGAGTAACTTGGCTACAGTTGTTGCCAACACTCGTATATCCTTCTCTTCATTCCTGGCAAGTGGTTTGAATGGCCAACCTGTGAGAGCAATTTCTCCAAAGCAGCCACTACAAGCTAGTAGTGTTGGCAATGACACAGCTGCTCCCATGTTAGTCGAATTTGAAATAGATTTCGATTCAGGAGTACTGAAGTTAGTGTTTGATGAAGCTGTCAATGCCAGCACATTCAACCAGTCAGAGATTACATTGCACGATACATTCAGCATTGGTGAAAACTTCCTCACACTAAGTGGAGGTGTACTGACAAGTGACGAGGCTTCCGAAACCTTATTCCTGGAACTGTCCAATGATGATATTGACTATCTCAAATCGAACGGCATTTGCAGTGAGGACTCTAACTGCTACATCACCATTACCAGTGGACTGGTACAGGACATTGCAGGTATTGATGTATTTGCAACAACCCAAGCCACTGCCAACAGCATTGCCGACGATCAGCCTCCTCTACTGATTGAATTTGCTGAGTTTGATTTATCCAATCACATGCTGCAACTCGTATTCAATGAACCCCTAGACAACAACACTATCAACCCGGAAGGGCTAACTCTGCAATCCTTGTTTGAGGATCCACTTGCTAATATCACACTCTCCAATTCCTCAGTGGTCGCAGTTGATGGTCGAGTCATTACTATCACTTTAACAACTGGTGACATTATTAAGATCAAAAAGAGTCCTAACGTGTGTACATACAGAGGAAACTGCTATATTACTGTGAAATCCACATTCGGATCTGACTTTTATAACAATTCCATTGATGCTGAAGAGAGCAATAAGGTCCCAGGACACATTGTGACTGTACTTGTATCAGATGAAATGGATGCTAATGTGACCAGTTTTGTGCTTGATCTAGACGCAGATACCCTTACCTTGACATTCAATGAGCCAGTAAACCCTGTTACATTTGATGCCACAGCTATCACTATACAAGGTATAGCCAATGCTACTGGATTGCCTGACTTGGTGTATCAACTGACAGGTGGTTCAACACAATCACCTGTTGGTCGAGTCATTGAAGTTGAACTGTTAGCAGAAGATATTAGTGCACTGAAGAAGGCAAGCTTTGCCACTGAAATATCTGACACCTACATATCTGTGACCAGTGATTTGATTGAGGACATGGCTCTGAAACCACGCCCAACTATGCCCATATTACTTGACAATGCTGTAATAGCCAGTGACTATATACCTGATTCAACTTCACCTAAAGTAATATCATTCACTCTTGATTTAGAATCTGAGACAATCGTCATTACATTTGATGAGCCAATCAATGTAACAAGTTTAAACTTTTCCAAGGTATCAATTGCTAACGAGTCATCATACGACTCTAATGGTGTTACTTTATCTGATGGTCAACTTGTACCTGAAGATGTTGAAAATGGAGTATTGATACTAACCATCAAGTTCACTGATGAAGATGCTGCTCTAATTAAACTAGATGTCGAGGGGCACTTCGGCTCTAAATTGACAACATCCAACGTGTTCCTAATTTTAGCCAACAGTACAATATCTGACACAGCTGGAATATTCAACATTGAAAGCTCAACCATGGCAGCGTCTGTCATTGATGATGAATTACAAGCAAGACCTCTGGCGTTCAATCTGGACATGAATATTGGCCAACTGAATGTTTCCTTTAGTGATGTCATTGACACAACTACCTTCAAACCTTCAGGAGTCCAACTACAGAGCGCAATGGAAGCCATATCTGGAGAAACCTACAGACTAACCGACTCCACTGTGGTTGAGGAAGACTCCCAATATATTGTTATCAATTTGTCACAGCAAGATCGAATCAAGATTAGTGAAATTCTTGGCCTTGCAACAAATGAAAATAACACCTATCTTACCATGAGAGCTGACACATTCGATGATTACGCTGGTAATGACATAATAGCTATAACTGAAGGTAACACACTTAAAGTCACTAAATACATTCCTGACTCAGAAGGAATTGAAATCACATACTCCAGATTGGACGTTGATCAAGGCACACTTCTCATCTCATTCAATGATATTTTAAATGATACCTCACTCAAGATCACTGAGTTAAGAATACAGAACAATGACTCGTACAATGCAATTGCAGTTTCACTAACAGATGGAGCTGTTGAAAGATCATTTGATGCTTTGAATATAACAATCGAACTGACAGACGATGATTTGAATCTGCTAAAGAGCATCGACAACCTGGCTATTTCACTCAATACAACATATATCTTTATCACTGAAAACATTATTCTTGATCTCGGAGGAAATGGCATTAATGAAACAGTGAGAATCGTTGATGACTTCATTCCTGATGATACCGATCCAAAACTTGAGTCCTTTTCATTTGATCTTGATGCTGGTTTACTGAATCTGACGTTTTCAGAGACAATCAACACCTCCAGCCTTGACACATCTCAGCTCACATTACTGAAGTATCCCGGTGCTGTATCAGATAGTGTTAACATTAGCGCTGATGCTGAAGTAACTGAAATTAGTTTTACATCAGTTTCTATACAACTGGAGAGCAACGACATTGATGCAATTCAAATAATCACTGATCTTGGTACGGACATTGAATTCACTTTCTTGTCTGTTACTAGTGCAACGATTACTGATACTAATGAGAACAACCTTGTTTCAATCAACACCTCACAGCCACTGCAAGCATATTTTGTCATTAATGACGACACTCCACCCACACTGCTAAACTACACACTGGATATTGATAGTGGAGAATTAGTGCTTACGTTCTCTGAAGTAGTCGATGTATCTACACTGAATATCTCCAGTTTTGTATTGGAAGACAGTTCAACACCCACTACAAGTTATCGACTCACTGTCGCTCCCACTAATTTGAACAGCTCAACCGTAATTTCAATTACTCTCGGAGATGTGGACCTTGATAATATCAAAGAAGACAATTTACTAGCTACTAACGAGGCAAATGTGTTCCTATCATTTGATAGTTTAGCTATCGAAGACACCAACGGAAACAAAGTAACAGCAGTGGATGCAGTTGTTCCTACGAATTTCACCAAAGATACCACACCACCAGTACTTCGTAGCTTCACTCTGGACTTGAGTAAATCACAGTTAATTCTGTCCTTGAGTGAAACAGTTCCTGTTGCCCGTTTCGATTTCAGTGCTATCCAACTTTCAAGCAATGAAACTGATGAGATCTCTTATAGCTTGGCATCTGAGTATGTACTTACTGATAACAGTAGAGTAATTGTTCTCAATTTAACAGTTGAAGATGTCAATGCCATCAGACTAAACAGCAATCTAGGTAACAACGAGAATGACACATACATTGACATTTTGGCAAATGCATTTGAGGACTTTGCAGAAAATAATTTCACCGGATTAGAGAGCCCTGTTAAAGCAAAGGAGGTGATTTCTGATAACTCACCACCACAACTACTCTCTTTTGATTTAAATATGGACACGGCCATTTTGTCTTTGACATTCAATGAACCAGTAGTAACATCACCATTCTCAATCTCAGGATTTACTATAACCAACGGAACCACAGGAGGTCCCAGTGTCACCTTGGATTCCTCAACATTGGTAAATGAAGAAGATTCAGCATTTATGGACATTGAAATATCAAATTCAGACTTGAATAAGCTCAAAGTCTCCCTCCAATTAGCCACCATGACCAACAATACGTATCTGGCAATATCTAAAGGTGCTGTCGAGGACTTATCAAGCTTGGAAATACTTGCGCTACCATCTCCTGGACAGGCTGTGAACAACTTCACAAAGGACAAGACAGGACCTAGTGTGATTGGTTTCGATTTCGATCTCGACAATGGACAGATTGCAATAACATTTGATGAAATTATTGACATTGAGACTTTAGAGTTTGCTGGGTTCTCATTAGTTGAAGAAATAAACGGAACAGAAGCATTCCCTATATCAAGTGATGCTATAGAAACCTACAATGGTCTTACTAAATTATACATCAAGGTATCCAATGATGACCTCAATGAAATCAAAGCCAACCAATTGCTAGCTTTCAATATATCAACCACATACCTATTAGCAACGTCTAATGCCCTTAAAGATGTTTCTAACAATATGATACAAGAAATACCACTGACAGCAGCTCTGAATGCATCCAATTTCACTTCTGATACAACTAGACCGAGACTGCTGAGATGGTTTATAGAGATTGACTCTGGTAATGTGACTCTGGTGTTCGATGAAACAGTTGATGTTCTTGGCACGTTTAATGCTGCTGACATTGTGATTCAAGATAGTAATTCAGAAAGCCCATTGAAATCAGTGAGAATATCTTCCGAAACATCACTGCCATCTCTAAACTCTCGCATTGTCACTATATTCCTCAACAATGAAAATATCACGAGTTTGTTTAAAGAAGATCTCTGCCTCAATCAAAGTGACTGCTATATATCCTTTACATCAGACCTAGTTATGGACATGAGTGGAAATGAAGTGATCGGTAGGTCTGGAACAAATGCTGCGATCGTGCAAGAGCTTGTTGTCGATCCCAATCCACCAGAGTTGGAACAGTTTACTGTTTTTGATTTTGATGAGGGAACACTGCAACTCAAATTCTCGAAAACCGTTCAAGACGAGAATGTGAAATTCCAGAACATCACGCTTTCCAACACTCCTGATCTTGAATTTGACACCACATTTATTCCTCTAACATCCGGAACTATTTCAGAGGCCATAGGACCAGATTTAACCATAAAACTAGACACTGCAGACCTCAACGAGTTCAAGAAATCAATAACACTCTGTTCGAACCGTTTCACTTGCTATATAACCTTTGATAAGGGAACAGTTCTTGATCTCGCAGGTAATGAAGTAATAGCTGTGGAATATTCAGAGACTCCAGGAGACAACAGAGTTTTGCAAATTGTCGCAGATGAGACAGGTC
Source organism: Chalinula nematifera (assembly GCA_036873525.1). Classification (NCBI taxonomy): domain Eukaryota; kingdom Metazoa; phylum Porifera; class Demospongiae; order Haplosclerida; family Chalinidae; genus Chalinula; species Chalinula nematifera. The sequence goes on from JAYJLX010077474.1 coordinate 134,100, forward strand.
CGACAATAGAAGCCTTTGATTTGAACCTCAACACAAACATCATGACCATTGAATTCAACGAACCCATCCAAGATTTCTCATCAGCTGCGATCACACTTCAGGATGCCTTTAATGCAACATTCCAGTACACTCTACAATCATCTGAAGAAATTAGGGACGATACTGTGGTCACTGTACCATTGACGACCACAGATATTAATACCATCAAGTCCATGGAAACATTTGCAACTAAACCTTCAAACACCTACCTCATTCACACCTCAGCTGTAGCCGAGGATAGGGGTGCTGGTGGAGGAGACGTTATTGGTAATCCTGCTCAGATCAGAGAAAACGCCAAAACAGCATTGAAAGCAAGAAGTGTCATAAATGATACAACTGCTCCTGTTTTTAGCGAGTTCAACGAGTTTGATTTGAATCTAGGTCGATTGAGAATCGTATTCAATGAGCCAGTAGACACTGAGACTATTGAATATAGTAACATCACTATACTGTCATCAAGTGATAGTGAGGAAGGAGTTACACTGACAGATGGAGAAATCGAATATGTACCTGACACACTGAAAACTGAGATCTACATTACTCTGTCACTAGCAGACTTACAGAAAGTGAAGATTGATACTGATTTAGCTACGGAAGTGGCAAACACCTTCCTAAGAATTGATTCAGAAGCCATTGATGACACTTCAGGAAATGCCATAAATGAGTCGACCACAAAGCAAGCTCAGGGTGTTCCACCCGACAACACACCAGCCAGACTCACATCATTCATTTTTGAACTCGACACTGGTTTCCTGTCCCTCACCTTTGATGACATCATTCAAGGATCAACTATTGTATACACAGAAATCAGCTTCCAGAATAAACTTGATTCTCCTGATCAAGAAGTTGAATTGACAGCTAGCGACCCACTAGATCAAGTCAGTGATGTGATTGAGTTTACATTGAACACTTTTGACTTGAATAGGTTGAGAGGCATTGATACATTAGCGACAAATAAGAACAACACCTATTTAACTATTACTCCATCATCTTTCAAAGGTCTGGATGACTTGAATGTCAACGGAGCTACACTACAAGCTAAAAACTTTACTGGTGACCAGACCTCACCACGTCTGTTGGAGTTTGACTTGGATCTGAACAAGGGAACGCTAATCCTTGAGTTTTCTGAATCTGTAAACATTTCCTCTCTTCGAATTACAGAAATAACACTTCAAAATGATCGAGACATAAATGAGGCTAATCACTACTTAGAACTGAGTGGAGGCACACCTAATCCAAACACAACTGCTGCTGTAGTCACTATTACTCTGCTACAAGAAGACTTGGATTACCTGAAGGAAAGGTCTGATTTTGGTACAAATTTAACCACATTCTTGTCCATCACAGAAGGTGCCGTTAATGATGCTGTTGGTAATCCTTTGGAATCCATTTCCAATGAAACCGCCAAGAACATATCTGATCACACGATCGATACACAACCTCCTAACATTGATTCGTATCTGCTGGACTTGAATACCGGTTACTTGAACATTACATTCGATGAAATAGTCCAAGTCAACCACATCAGTTTGGGATTACTCAGTCTTGTTAATGATCCAACATCTGAACTAGACAGTGTGGTCCTCTCTGGTTCTGAAGTAATCACAGTCCGTAACTTGTCATCTGAAGTAAGCATTAAACTGTCTGACGAAGTACTAAATGACATCAAGAGTTCAACTGTTTTGGCAAAGTCAGAATTGTCTACGTATTTGAAAGTAACCGTCGGTGCTGTTCGAGATGCAGTTGACAATGGAATACTCTCCAATGATGGTATACAGAGCCAACAAACTATTCCAGACACTACAAGACCATCTCTAATCTCATTCATACTTGACTTGAATAACGAGAAACTGCTGCTGACATTTGATGAAGCACTCAACACATCTTCCATAAATCTTGAGAATATACAGCTTCAAAGTGATTCTGATTCATCCAGCTCAGTCGTTCTTACTATTGATAACAGCACTGTTGAGTCCAGTGTCAGCAACACACTTGAAATTGTTCTGTCAGACGCTGACATTGATGCTATAAAATTAGAAACAAATATTGGAAATGACAGGAATGACACGTACATCAGTTTCACAGTTGACTTTGGAGTAGACTATGCAAACAACTCAGTGTATTCTGAACCGAGTGATTCAGCAAAGCAGGCTAAAGAAGTAATTGAAGATACTACACCACCAGAATTGAACTACTTCAGTTTGAATCTCACAGCTGGTACGATCTATTTATCATTCAGTGAGCCAGTGAATACATCAGACATAACATTTACCTCTATCAGTCTACTGAGTGAAGCCGATTCACCAGATGCAATTGATCTTACTGGTGGTACTGTATCTGGAGAGAATAGGAGAACAATCACTATATCACTGAATGATGATGACCTTAATGCAGTCAAGAAGGACAGTACAATCGGAACATCCAATGAAGACACTAATATTGCATTTGAAAAGGGAACATTCCTTGATGTATATGATAGGGAAATCGAAGCTGTTACAAAATCTGATCCATTCCCTGCTAACTCTGTTGAAGCAGACACCAAACCACCTTTATTATTGGAATTTGATTTCAAAATGGATGATCAGACTCTCCCACTTTACATTGTTTTGTACTTTGATGAAGTTGTTAATCCTGAAATTGATCTGTCCAAACTGAACCTCACTGACGGCAAGAACATATCTCTATCACTGGTGGGAAGCACTATTACACCTGATGAATTGTCAACTGAAATAACTCTAACAGTACCAACAGAAATAGTTGACGAGATTCGTAATTTACCACCTCTAGGTCAATCTTCCAATACCACATACCTTACAGCATTAGATGATTTAACAGATGATGCCAATGACCAGCTTTATGTGGCTTCAGGCACTAACATTGAGACTCGAGATCACACAGCTGATTTCATCCGACCATTTTTGGAAGAATTTACTTTTGACCTAGACGAAGGAGAAATTATTCTTACTTTCTCTGAAGAGATAGTGCAAGGGACATTTGATCAAGAGCTAGTTACGATCTCTTCATCTGAGGATAGTTCAAACATAACATTTATTCCACTGAACTCATCCCTACATTTTGCTGGTCCTGAAACAGTCATTCTAAACTTGACTGAAACAGAGTTGAATGATCTAAAGGCAAATCTTGCTTTAGCCTCTAAAAAGAACAATACTTTCCTCACCCTGGAAGCCCTAAGTGCAACTGATCCAGCTTTGAATATGATTGAAGAAATTTCCAATAATGAAAAGAGAATTGTTGATCACTTCATTGACGATCAAACTCCACCAAGGTTGCTCAACTTCTCTATCGTCTTAGATAACGCTGAGATTGTTTTAACATTCTCTGAAACTGTTCTTCCATCTTCATTCAATCCAAATCAAATAACCATCCAAAACAACGCCTCGGATGCTACGTCAAAGATCACTCTCAATAGCAAGACTGGTTACACTATGTCCAACAGTATCTATATCACTCTAACTCTAACTGAAGCAGATATAAATACCATTAGAGGCTCAGCTGACCTGGCAACCTCCATTGATAACACTTACATCTCCTTGACTTCAGATACCATCACAGATAGCAGCAATGTAAATATTGAAGAGATTAGTGAGCAGAATGCCTTACAAGCTGGTGCTTATGATGAAGATGTCTCCAATCCTGAGCTTAGGTCCTTCACATTCAATGCCAACAGTGGAACACTGAAACTCACATTCAATGAGCATGTAAATATCAGCTCACTTCAAATCAATCAAATCAAGCTCCTGAAGACTCAGTCTTTGAACGGAAGCTATACACTAACTGAAGCCAAATCAGTCACAATCAATGTCACAGTTGTATCCATTGTGTTGTCAGACGATGATTTGAACGCCATCAAGCTAATGTCACTGTGCGAATCTGAAGATGAATGCTACATTGTCATATCTAATGAGACAATATCTGATGGCAATGGTTTACCTGTTATTTCAATATCTGTGGTTACTGCATTCAATGCCAGTAATGTGATTACTGACAATACACATCCAGAACTGGTGTCATTTGTTTCACTCAGTTTGGAGAATGGAGAGTTGAAATTGAGTTTCTCGGAAGCAGTCAATGAAAGCTCACTTGAACTGAAATATCTGACACTCCAAACTCTATTTGAAGAGCCACACGTTAGCTATAACCTTACCGGTGGTACCTACAACATCAGTTCAGATGGAACTTTACTGACAGTTCAGCTCAACGACGATGACCTCAGTTATATCAAGAAGGATTCTCTTCTATGTCTCACAAGATCAACGTGTTATGCATCTATAACAGAATCATTCGTCAGTGACAATGCTGAAAATACAATCACAGCCACACAACAAGGTACTCCTGGCAAGATTGTACAAACACTGATACAAGACAAGATGTTGCCAGTTATTGATGAGTTCGATTTGAATATGGAAGATGAAACACTCACTTTGTACTTCAATGAACCTATTGACATTGACACTTTAGAACTATCATACATCAGTATCCAATCAACTGACAATACTACTGATGAAGATCTGGTGTATACACTGACAGGTGGTGAAATCCTAGGAGATGACACAAAAACTGTTACGATCGAACTGAATGAACACGATATTGTCAGTCTCAAGATTAGCAAATTTGCAAAATCAGAAAACGATACTTATCTGTCTGCACTATCAGGGTTTGTTGAAGATAATGCATACCAACCTAACAGTGCTGTGGAGATCAAACAGACACAAGCTAAACAAGTCACCAATTACACTGGAGACTCCACATCTCCTCGTCTTGAGTCCTACAGTTTTGATTTGGGAAAATCTGAACTTTTCTTAACATTTACCGAGCCAGTCGACTTAACTACCATTGATTTAGCTGGATTTACTCTCCATTCCGAAACCATGCTATCTGGTAGTGTTCTTGAGCTAACTGATTCAACTGTAGTCTTTAGTGATGTCACCAATAATTCAGAAGTTGTAACAATAGTTCTGTCACTGGAAGATGCTGCAACAGTGAAACTCGACAATAACTTTGCAACACATCTCAACAACACCTATCTTTCTATTGACTATGACAGTTTGTCTGATACTTCTAATAATCCAATAGAAAACGTCACTGACGTCAAACTCAGTGACTTCGTGGAAACGTCCGATGTGACTTTAACCACCCTATCAGCTTACACTCTGGACTTAAATAACGGCCATTTGATACTCACATTCTCAGAGGTTGTTAATGTCTCAACACAATACCCACCAGCACTTAGAATACAAAGCCGTAAAACAGCAAATAATGTACAGCAATTCCGGTTGTCTGCTGACAGCAGGTCTGATAGTACCAGTGGATATGTGATAGACATCACACTATCTGACTTGGACGTACTTGGGATCAATTCTATCGAGGGATTAGCCAAATCCAAGGCAACAACCTATCTGATAATGAGGGCTGACTACATTGACGATTATGTTGGAAGTGATGTGGTAGCTATAACAGATGGAAAGGCTCAACAGGTGACTACTTTTGTGCCTGATACTGCAAAACCAAATCTTGAAACAGCAGTACTTGATCTTACCAATGGTAAGCTGAACTTGACATTTGATGATACAGTGAGTGCTTCAAGTTTCGAATATGAGCGCTTAACTCTGCAAAACTCAGCCAATAGATCAGATGTATACCTGGAATTAACTGGAGGTACTGCAATTGCTTCCACTGACAGCCACACATTAGAGATTACACTTACAGCTGATGACCTGAACACCCTTCGAACAACAGATGATTTTGGAACCACTATAAACAATACCTACATAGCAATTGAAGAAGGTGTTGCTCTCGACTTCTTTACAAACCCAGCAAGAAATATTTCTGAATTCAGTGCACAGAAGTTGTTCAATGTAATAAGTGACACTTCCAAACCAACATTGCTGAACTTTACCCTTGACATGGACAATGGAGAGCTCAATCTAACATTCTCTGAAACAATCAATGCCAGCTCTTTCGACCCAACACAGCTGAAAATTCAATTCACAGAAGATTCTGATGAGTCCAGTTATAGTTTATCTACTGGTAATCTAACTGATGACCACTACTACTTTATTTTCACAATCAGCATTGAAGATCTGAATGAGATAAAACTAAGGACATCACTGGCTACAAACCAGTCCAACACCTACATATCCCTCACCTCTTTACTATGTAGTGATGTAGCTGGTAATTCCATTGAAGAAATACCATCAACTAAAGCCAAACTTGCTGCCAATTTTATCCCTGATGAAACTTCACCAATACTCGAATCTTTCGTGTTAGACTTGAACAAAAACTTGCTGTCACTTACATTTGATGAAGCTGTCTTAAGTGCATCATTGAATGTCTCAGCTTTGTCCCTGCAAGATGCTAAGAACATTGACAATACAACCGACGATATTTTGCAGATTCAAGAAACAGAGAATTTTGCTCCAAATGATAATGTGTTAAACATCACCTTGACACTGGACAACCTAAACACCATCAAGAGTTCTCTTACTCTAGGTCAGAGTGTCAACCAGACCTATCTTGTAGCAACCATGTACGCCATTATGGATATGAACAACAACAGACTCACTCCCATACCTAACACTGATGGTTTAGTCGTCAGTAGTGTAGTACTGGATAGAGCACCTCCTGTTTTGTTGAACTTTACTCTTGATCTTGGAGGAGAATTGATTGTGCTCACATTCGACGAAATCATGGACTTTACCAAGTTTAATGCAACTCTGGTTACAATTCAAGGAGAGGAAACAATACCCAGTAATCTTTCTCACACTCTGACCACCAGTACTCTGAAATCAGTGGAAAATGGAGAAGTGCTTGAGATCAAGCTTAGTGTAGTTGATGGCAATGCAATCAAATTTGGTGAATTTGCTGAAAATATATCCAATACCTTCATTTCCTTTGAGGAAGGAGCTTTTGCTGACATAAGCAGAAATGATATCGAAGCTTCTATCAAAGCTGTTCAGGCAGGTGCCTTGCTTCCTGACACTGCTGCTCCATCCATCCTTAACTTCACTCTCAACTTGAACACATCCGAACTACAGCTGACGTTTAGTGAAGCAGTCAATCTTGACTCACTGAATGTCACGAAGTTGACTCTAGTTTCTGCAAAAGGTGTTAATAGTCCTTCTGCTACACTCACTGGAGGATCCAAGACAGCTAGTACAAATGGTGATATTGTCACAGTAGTGATACTCGAAGATGACATCAATATTCTAAAGGATTCCACTGAATTTGGAACAAGTACTTCTAATACATTCCTGGTTGTACCAAACACAACAGTCACAGATACCTTTAACAACGGAATCAAAGAGGTAACCCTTGAAGACGCTTTGCGAGCTTCAAAGGTCATTTCTGATGAAACTCCACCCGAACTCAGAGAATACAGCATTGACCTCAACAATGGAGAACTCACACTGACATTCGACGAACCAATCAACAGCAGTACTCTTAACCCAAACGCCATACAAATAATGGATTCCAACAATGCCAGCAAAATAGTGTACTCTGTAAGACTACAACTGGACACTAATGCAACTCATTCATCCACTGAACTAACAGTGTACTTGGTTAATGCTGACCTAAATCAGGTTAAAGTGATCTCCAGCAGGACCATTTACCTTAGATTGTTTGCAAATGCCATTAGTGACAGAAGCAACAACTACAACCTTGAAATTGACACCTCTAAGGCAACCGAGCCTACATACATAGAACCAGACACAAATAGACCTGATCTGACTATGTTCCATTTGAATTTGACCACAGGAATCATGGAACTCTACTTTAATGAGTCCATTAAACCAAGTACTGTGTATCTGTCTGAATTAACACTTCAAAATGATGAAGATGGTACATACAGCTACAGACTGACTGGAGGTATTGTTGAACATCACGAAACCTCTCCATCCATTTTGGTAGTCGATCTTTCAACACCAGATATCAATGAAATCTATCGTCTCAAGCTATGTACCAATGAAACCGATTGCTACTTAGTATACACCGAACACTTGGGTGCTGACTACAACAACAATACTGTCATACCTAGAGTACAAGGACTGGCATCAAGCCAGTATGGACCGGACACTATGAATCCCGAACTAACAGCTTTCATTGTGTTGGATCTCGATGCTGGAACAATGACTTTCGAATTTTCTGAAACTGTTCGAGTCTCTTCCATCAACCTTACAGGTTCCTCATTCCAAGATTTTGACGACCCTCCATCAGATACACTGTCTCTCAACGGTGGTACCAGTGATAGTATTGACGGAACTGATATTATTATTTCTCTAAACAATGACGACCTAACTGGACTCAAGCAAAGCAGCAAGATCTGTACATCACTAGCCAACTGCTACTTCAACCTTAAAGCAGGAGCTGTACTTGATATGGCTGGTAATCCTGTGGTTTCTGTTATTCTCAGATCTCTACAAGTGATTGATGACACTACAGGTCCAGTGTTGTCATCATTTGTACTAGACATGGATGAAGGAGAGATTATATTGACATTCAATGAACCAGTTCTTTCAGGAGGACTTCAACCAGAACTGATTACCATTCAAGATAACCTCCTGGCAAATGAATCCGTTCCACTCACTGATGGAAGCCTACTCACCTCAGGAACTGTTAGCATTGTGAGAGTACAACTTGAAGAAGATGATCTCAATACACTCAAGACGATCTTGTCCATCGCAACGAACACAAACAATACGTACATAGTAGCATCTGCTGGATTGGTTGAAGATGTTTTCAACACACCCAGTGTTGTACTAGTAAATGGAGTAAATGCAACTAAAGCAGATGATGTAATTCCAGACAAAACACAACTGAAGCTAGACGCCTTTGCTTCTATAAATCTTGGCTCTAATAAACTGGTCCTTAACTTTGATGAACCCATTGACCTGGCATTGACTGATTTAAGCTATGTCTCTCTTCAGAGTGAGTTAGATGGTGGAGAAAGCGTTTCCCTCTCTGACAGTACGTTTGAATATTTTGATAATGACAAAACAAGGATTGAAATATCACTGTCTGAGACTGATATAACATCCATTAAAACAGCAACAGATATAGCCAAAAACGCTGCTTCTACCTTCATCACTTTAGGCTCACTTGCTTTCTTTGATACAGCAGGCAACAATGTTTCAATTGTTCCTTCATCCAATGCTGAAAATGTTGAGCTATTCACCAGTGATATTACTGCTGGTGAAATTGAGTCATTCAGTTTCGATCTTGATTCTGGAATATTCAAAATACGGTTCACTGATGTAGTGAACAGGGGCAGCTTCCAACAGACTGGAGTCATTATACAGAGTACCATAGACAATTCTGAAACAGATGGCTTCTACCAACTTACATCCACTAAAACACTCTCCAACGAAAGCTCATTTGATTTTGAGTTCCAACTGCAACAAACAGATCTATTTGCTATCCAAGCTAACTCACTCCTGGCCACTTCTATTGATACTACTTACATCTCAACAGATGTAACAGCATTCAGGGAACCAGGTGGACAGCCCATAGTATCCAAGCTACAATCCAACGCTCTCAAGGCTTTGAACTTCACTCCCGATACTACTCCACCATCAATAGATAATTACATCCTTGATATCGATGCGGGCCTTTTGACACTCACCTTCTCTGAAATAGTTGATGTTTCAACGATTGAATTGTCTGAAATCTCCATCCAAGCGTCCCATAACGGAAGTATTAATCAATCAGTCACACTGACAGGAGGAAACATCGACTCCTTTGATCCTGCCTACATTGTTGAGGTGACACTGCTAAAGGATGACTTGGAGAACATTAAGAGCATGCTCAAACTAGCCATTAGTGACAATAGTACGTATCTTGTAGCCACCAATGAAACAGTTTTTGATATGGCTGAACTGGCATTGGAACCAATTCCATCAACAAATGCTTTAGAAGCATTTGATCACTTGCCAGACATCACACCACCAAGTTTTGCCAATTTCTCCTTAGATTTGAACAATGGTTTCTTGAGGTTGACATTTGATGAAACTGTCGTTGGATCCACACTAGACCCGAAAAAGCTTACCATTCAAAATGGTAGGACAAACGATGAAACATCATTCTCATTGCAGCTTAACGGTGGTACTGTCACTGGTGACAATGATAGAGTGATTACTGTAGTAATACTGGACAGTGATGTAACCACACTGAGCTTGCAAAATTCAATAGCAAGATCTGTCGATGATACGTTCTTATCTGCAGAAAATGGCGCTGTCAAGGACATCAAAAACCTTCCATCTGTTGTTGTCTCAACCAACAATGCTCTTCAAGCTGGTGAATTCTTTGTTGATGGAACATCTCCTGATTTAGAATCATTTGACTTAGACATCAACACTGGTAAACTATACTTGTATTTCAATGAACCAGTGATACCTTCATCACTGAAAGGTGAATTGTTTACAATTCAAAATGAGAGGAGTGCTAATCCATCCCAGTCACTTACTCTTGCAGTAGGAACAGTAACAACAACCAAATCGGACAATTCCACTATCTCTGTTACTTTAAATACAACAGACTTGAATGCTTTGAAACTTAACTTAGAACTGGCAACATCTGAAAATGACACTTATCTCAGTGTTAAATCAGGAGGAGTAACCGATCCTTATTTCAATGATCTGAAGCAAATAACATCAAACCAAGCTCTTCAAGTGACTGAATTCACTCCAGACACGATAAAACCAACTCTAACCAGTTTCACACTCAACTTGAACACCAGCACCATTATATTGGGATTGAGTGAGCCCATCAACATAGACTCTGTTGAACTAACATACATCACTATTGTTAACAGCAAGCTAAACCCCACAGTTACCTATAGACTAACAGGAGGTGAAGCAGAGCTTGTGGGTACTGAGTTGATTATTGAATTGAATGATGCAGATGCCAAGTTTTTGAAAGTAAATGATTCCATTGGTGAAGAAACCTCAAATACATTCATAGTGATGACACCACTCGTCTTCCAAGATGGAGCCGGAAATAATTTCACTGGAATCGATCCTGATGATCCATCCGACTCAAACTCTGTGATTCCTGACACAACCCGACCCCAACTCCTTTCATTTGACTACCTAGCTGCTGGAGACAGACCAGGAGTAGTACTGATCTTGTACTTCTCTGAAGTCATTGACATAACAACATTCAATTCTTCAGCATTCACACTACAGAGCTCACAAAATGGATCAGCTGAAGTTTACCAACTAAATGGAGGAGATTATAAATTCGAAGATGCATCAACTGTACAACTTAACATTACCAACGAAGACTTCTCCAAAATACAACAACTCTCAGAACTGGCTAAAACAAGTAACACCACTTACTTGTCTCTAACATCTGACGCTGTCAAGGATGTTCTAGAGTATGCAATCATAGCAATTGAGTCTACCGATGCCCAGAAAGTGGATCAACATTCAGTAGATCTAGAATCTCCAATACTGGATTCATTTACATTCGATTTGGATGAAGGGATAGTCATATTGACGTTTAATGAACAAGTGGATGCTAATACCTACAATGCCTCCCAGTTCACCTTACACAATACCTACAACAACAGTGACATCTCCGTGGTGTTGACAGGTGGAACCGATACTGTTGAAGCCACTGGTAAAACACTAGTGATTTACTTGACTCTGAATGATCTAGATGAACTGAACAGAGACTTTGGAATAGCTACTAACTCAAGCAATACGTTCCTGTCATTTACATCAGCCGCCATTGGAGATATTGCCAACAATCCTGTTGTTCCGGTACCATCAGATAACGCAGAACCTGTATCTGTGTTTGTTGATGATAAAAGTGGACCACAATTGACATCATTCAGTTACAACTTGGATACACAATCCATTGTCTTCACTTTCACAGAAACCATCGATATTGATTCATTGAATACCTCAGCCATTACGTTAATCAACAATCGTGTCAATTTCACAGAGTCCTACACATTGACAGGTGGAAACTATCAACTCATTGATTCGTCGATCATTCAAATCAATCTAACAGATGCAGATGTGTTTGCCATCACTAGCATGCTGGATCTTGGTACCAACATCAACAATACCTTCATATATCTGAATACCATGTTTGCTAATGATGTGTATGGAAATGAAGCTGAAACAACAAATGCTGCTAATGCTACTAGAGCTCAAGCTGTAGACGAGGACACGATTCGTCCAACAATTACATTCTTCAACATCGATCTTGATGAAGGAACCATTCAGTTGCTATTTGATGAAGTAGTTGATCCAAGCACCTTTAATCCCTCTGAGTTGACTCTGCAAGACACCATGGCACTTTCTGATGAAACATACATTCCAATGAATAGCACAACATCCAGCGATCCTTCAGATATACTGGTCATTGATATATCACCTAGTGACTTAAATGCTATTAAAGTTAATGAAATTTGCTTGACCAGCACAAAATGCTACATCTCGTATACTTCTGATTTGATTAAGGACTCCTTTGGCAATAACGTGATACTGCGATTGGCTAACGATGGACTGAAAGTAACCAACCACACTAAAGACACCAAGAACCCCACATTACTGACATTCGCTAGCTTCGATCTATCGAAATCTGAACTTGTTTTGGAATTTTCCGAAGCAATCAATAGTAGCTCAATCAACTATTCCGGTATCACTCTGCAATCATTCCATACATCTCCTGAGGATACCTTATCACTAAAGGATGGCACAGTATCAGAAAGTGATACTTCAATTACAATCACCATGTCAACTGCAGATTCAATTTCTTTGAAGGAAAACGCATTCTTGTGTGCACGAAAGGGAACCTGTTACATTACACTATCTACTGGTGCAATCAAAGACATGAGCGGAAACAACGTTATTGCAGTTACTACAGGACAGATAGTGGACGAATATATTTCAGATGAAGTAGGTCCACTCCTTACTAGCTTTGATCTAAACATGAACACTGGAGTACTGAAACTAACATTTGATGAAATAGTTGACACTACTGAACTAAATCCCAGTGGTATATCCATTGCTGGTAGCAGTGATGGAACCCCTGAGTACAGGATCAAAAATGCTGTTCAAACATCAAACACCTACAATAACACAATAGTACTTCAATTGAGTGATGAAGATATCAGAGAAATCAAGGCAGCAGAGTTAGCATCTGTTGATACGGCCTTCATTAATATAGACGTCACCACAGTAAAAGATCTGTCACCTGATGCAAATCCGGCTCAAAAAGTGGTTGGACTAGAAGTCAGTGAATTCATTCAAGACGATGAAGCTCCAGAACTGGAAAGTGTCCATCTTGACATGAGTAGAAACGCTCTAATTTTGACCTTCAATGAACCAATAGACGATGACGAAATCACGCTAGAGGCCTTCACACTCCATTCCGCTGCTGTTGGTGGGTCTTCATTCACTCTAACTGGTGGAGAAATTGTCACCAAAGACCTGAAAACCATTATTGAAATATTTTTCTCCAGTCAAGATCTTTTGAACTTCAAGTATAATGACACAATTGGAATCTCCAAGGAAACTTCGTACTACTCCATCTCCGAAATAGGTATCCAAGATTTTGCAGGCAAACAATTCCCTTCAGTTGACAGAGCCAATGTTGACAACTACACTCCTGACAACACTGCTATTTCACTAACTGACTTCACATTTGATATATTCAATGGTATAATAACCCTAACCTTTGATGACATTGCCAATGCCTCTACATTCATCAGTTCAGGAATCACCATACAAAATGCCCAATCAGTGACAGGTAATGGATCATACACTCTCACAGATAGTACTACTGAAAGTGAGAGTGGACTGATAATACAAGTATCGCTGTCACCATCTGACAGACAGAACCTGACAGCAATAGCAGGATTGGCCACCCGAATCGAAAACACATACCTCACTATGGGATCGAACACGATAACTGACTTCTCAGGAACCAGCGTGCAAGAAATTCCCAATGGAAATGCAAAACAAGCTTCAGAGTTCATAGGTGGTGGCAATGGAACTCAACTCTCGTCTTTCAACCTTGACATGGATTCAGGTGAACTGGAACTGTTCTTTAATCAGGCTGTTGATGCCGGGTCATACACACCCGAACTCATCACCATTCAAGATTCAACTGGGAACATCAATGTTTCTCTAACTGGAGGAACAGCAGTGGCACAATCAGGTGGATTCAAAGTACTGGTTACCCTGATTGCAAAGGATTTGGAGTCTCTGAAAGCTGAAGAAGGGCTCGCTAATACGCCCTCAGACACTTACATTTTCTTGAATGTGCTCAGTTTTGTTGATAGCTTAGGAGGAAATGTGACTACACCAGACCCAGTTCCAGCCACAAGTGTAACTCCAGATGAAGAAGACCCTACTCTTGTGTCATTTTACCAGTTAGACCTTGACAGTGGTTTAATACATCTTAATTTCTCAGAAACCATTATCGTGAGCTCTATTCTACTGGAAGAAGCAACCATCCTAAATGATGGTGAAATTATTCGCCAACTAACCATTGGAAACATACTTTCCGGTAATGGAAAGGACATCACTATACAACTGGGTGATGAAGACCTTGATGCGATCAAGAATGAAATCGATACATCGAAAACAGTGTCTATAACCCTAACCAGTGCATTTGCTAAAGATGCTTTTGGAAATGAACTTGTGCCAGTCACCGATACCACCACATCTGATGTAGTTGATGATGAAACAAGTCCAACTATTACATTTATAACCCTTGACCTCGATGAAGGAACTCTGATTCTAACATTCTCAGAAATCATAGACATTGATTTTGACCTAGTTCCTTTCAGTTTGATAAATGAAGACTCGTCAGTGACAATTCCACTAGGGGCATTTTCAGAAGTAACAACTAAGACTAATTCACGTATTGTATCAGTTGATCTCAGCTCTAGTGTTCTCATATCGCTCAAGCAGAATGAAAATATTGGAAATAATGAAAATGACACTTTCCTGATAGTTGATGCTTCTAATGGTGTTCACGACACATCAAAATCAACACCTTCTGAATTGGATGAAATATTAGCCAGTGATCCTAAACCAGTGGATTTAATCATAAGTGATGAAGAAAATCCAGTTCTTGATAGTTTTGTACTTGATTTAAATAATGCAGTACTCAACCTCACATTCAGTGAAGTAGTCCGTGTCAGCACACTTAATATCTCACTGTTCTCCATCCAAGAATCTGCTTCAGATCCCCAGTTCATTATTCCGTTAACATCCTCTACTAAACTCATAACTGGCAACTCCAATATACTGTCATTCAATATTGGCACAGATGATTTTGATCTCATTCGCACTAACTCAGCACTGGGTACACTCCCTAACAACACCTACATGAATGTCACAGCTGGTGCTATTGAAGACATGTATGGAAATGAAATACTTTCAGTTCACGGAGCAGTTGAAGCCAGCCAAGTGATACCAGATAACAGTCCTCCAATCTTGCAAGGTTATGAAGTCAACATGAACACAGGAGAACTGTTGCTTACTTACAGTGAAGCAATTAATAAGGAATTGTTTGATGTTACACGTCTGACTCTTCATAACTCCACATCCCTGGATCCATCATTCCCACTGACTACATCCAGTAGTATTATTAGTGACAGTGCTAGTGTTATTGTGATACAGCTTGGCTTAGACGATCTCAACCCACTAAGAGCTGCAATGAATTTCGGCTCTAATGAAAACAACACTTATATCACAATATCAGCTGATACTGCTTTTGATTTTGGTGGAAATGCTGCTGCAGCAGAAGCCACACCACTCAAAGCCAATAAAGTCACACAAGACAACTCAGGACCAGTAATTTACCAGTTTACTTTAGATCTAAACACTGGAACTCTGTATTTGACATTTGCTGAAACAATAGTGGAATCCACATTCAACAGTTCACTGATTATGCTACAGAATGCCAGAGAAGATGCTATTGAATTTGTCTCCATTACTTCTGAAGACTACACACTTGTCAACTACAGTGTAATCGTTCTAACATTGAACAGCCATGATATTGATGAGATCAATCTTAGATCCAATCTAGGAACGAACATTGACAATACGTTCTTGTCTTCAATGGAATCAATTGCAGAAGACGTTCTCAATAATCCTGCAGTGGCAATCTCAACTGAAGATGCAAAACAAGCGTTTTCTCACGTGAAAGATAAAATTAGTCCTAACATCACTGATTTCTCCATCAACTTGAACACAAACACTCTGAGAATCTCATTCAATGAAGTTGTTGATCTAAATTCCCTGACAATGTCATTACTCTCTGTCCATTCTGAAAAAGGATCCAGTGTCAACTTCACTTTCACCAACTACACTTCTGTGGTTCGATCACAGAGGACCATCTTCATCACATTGACACCAGATGATGTCAATGACTTGAACTCAGTTGATATCTGCACATCTGAAAGTGACTGTTTCCTGACAGGACAAAGTGGCTATATCAACGATGTAGCAGGTAATCCAGCTCTACCATTCGAAGAAAGCAAAGCAGTCAACTTCACAGAAGACTCCACGCCACCAGAATTCATGCAATTTGTTATAATGGATTTCGACATGGGAATAATGGTACTCAGCTTTTCTGAGACAATTGATGTCGACACAGTCAATGTGTCTAAACTAAGGCTTCAAAACAATCACAACGGAGCTGGGATCGACTTCTTCTCATACACGTTAACTGACAGTACTGTAGCCAGTGGAAGTGGTGATGAGATAGAAATAGAATTTTCTCAAACCGACTTGAATGAACTAAAACAGGAGAGACTCAATGACAAGCTTTGCACCAGGAGAACTGACTGTTTCATCCGATACTCACCAGGATTCGGGGCTGATGCATTCAACAACAGTCTCTCAGCTCTAACAAATACAATAGAAGCTGATTCCAAACATTATCCTCTGGTGATAGTCACAGATAGCACCGGACCACTTGTGACTAAATTCGATCTACTCCTTGAAACAGGGCAGATCAGGTTGACATTTGATGAATTGATTGATTCAACAGCCTTTGAAGAAACCGGTATCATCATACAAAATGCTTTGATCCCTGAATCAACCTATACACTAACAGGTGCTGAAGAAGTATCGTTTACTGATACCACTGTCACCTTTGATTTAATCAGCCTTGATAGACTATCAATCAAAGGCGATCCATACATTGCCACATCCTCTGCCTCCACATACTTGTCCAATCTTGATACACTAATCACTGACATCTTTGGAAACGAAGCCCAAACAAGAGGCACCACAATCGATGCACTTTTGGTATCCGAATTCGAAAATGATACTACTGTTCCAACATATACCAGCTTCCAAGTATTTGATCAAGAAACTATGCAATTGACACTTAAATTTTCAGAACCAATCAGTAGTCTCACCATTAACTATGCTTCACTTGTACTACAATCAGAAGCCACAGGTGGGGAGATCTTGAACATCACCTCAGCAACTGCAGCAGTGGATTCCTCTGATCCTACTGAACTTGTGATAACACTTTCACTGGACGATCAGTTTACTCTCAAGAATGGATCAATAATTGCATCAACGAAGGCGACTACATACCTTATTTTTGGTGACAACACCTTCTTCGATCCCGCTGGAAATCCTGTAGCTGGAATTGAAACTGCTACAACACCAACAGTTTATCTGGGAGACACAGAACTACCAAGGTTGTCAGGTTTTGAACTAGATATGGACCAGAGTCTGCTGATACTGACATACGATGACATAATCCAACCACAAGTATACAATCCAGAGGGCATCACTATTCAAGATACTTCAGGGATTACTGATAATTTCTATGTGCTTACTGGTGGAAGCAGTCTGAACACTAACACTCTAGGATTTACCATCACTGCAACTATCACTAGTTTCGACTTGGTACGCCTCAAACACCAGATTGGTTTGGCCTCTAGTATCAGCAATACCTACATTGCTGCTGATAATACAGTAACAGTATCAGCAGATGGAAGTAATGTGATTGGTACCATTTTACCAGCAGTTCAAGCAACTGCTTTCACACCTGATGTAGGTGCACCAAATATAACAGCATTCACCTTCAATCTGACCACTGGAATATTAACAGTGCTAGCAACTGAACCACTTGACCCAGAGTCATATACAGCCAGTGGAATAACACTACAGAACTCTGCAAATGATTCTGCAATGAACTTCCAATCAGTTTCACTGACAGGTGGATTTGCCGTGCAATCCTCCAGCACACTGTATCAACTAGACATATTCCTGACAAGCTACGACCTCAATAAGATCAAGCAAATGACTGAACTGGCCACAGAGCTGTACAACATCTACCTGGTAGTGGACAGTGTTGCATTCACTGACTTTGGAACTAACAATGTCAATCCAATATACAGCATGAAAGCTCTTGATGCCTCAGACTATGAAGGTGATCTCCTTGTTCCTGAAATTGAAACTTTCACACTCGACCTCGACAGTGGACTCATTAAGATTACTTTCAATGAAGTTGTTGATTTGAATACATTCAACACAAGCGGGTTTGTGTTGCAGACAGATACAATAGTATACACAACTGATGACTATCTCAAACTGACAGACCTGCAGCTTTTGCCAAGTAGTGCTTTGAATAATCTCTCCCATATTGTGACGCTTCAGTTAACAACAGATGATCTCAATGCTTTGAAAGTACACTCATTATTGGGAGAAAATTCCACAACTTTCGTTACCTTTCCTGACTCCATTGTTTTAGACAGTAGCAAACATGCACTGGAAGGAGCAGCAAATGGTAGTGCCATCAAAGTTGTAGTCATTAAAGACACTACTCCACCACAGCTAACCACTGTCAATCTAGATCTCGACAAAGGAACAATCACAATTGACTTCAATGAACCAGTTGAAGCTGGAAGTGTTTCGGTATCAGCTATAACTATCTCCAATTCAACAGAAACACCCAAGTTTGACTTCAGTATTCCTAATGCCAACTCATCTGCTGTTGATTCTGACACCATTTTGATCACTCTATCCAAACAAGAAGCAGCTGATTTAATTGAAGAACTCAATGGTGGAACAACTGCATACCTGACATTTACTGAAAACCTTGTTTCCGATCTGTTTGAAAATGCAATTGAACAACCATCCAATCCTATACCATTCGATGAAGTGAGTGAAGACAAAACACCTCCAGAGCTACTCTCCTTTGATTTAGACATGAATCAAGGAATAATCACTCTTACGTTCTCCGAATCAGTGGATGGTGATACATTCACACCATCAGCAATATCTATACAAAATAATGAAGAAAGTGCTGAAGCATTCACCTTGACTGATACCTCTATTGCCACACAGCTAAACACCACTGTGATACAGGTGAACATTAGCTCGACTGATTTGGATGGAATCAAGATGGTACCATTTACAGCAACCAGCAGGGACAATACGTATATAACTTTAACATCTGAGCTTGTAAAGGATTTGTATGGAAATGACAACAAGGAAATTTTGAATGGAAGTGCCATCCAAGCATCTGATCCATTTGTAAAGGACTCTGTCAATCCAAGATTGTTGTCGTTTACTTTCGGAAACCACAATGGTCAAGTAACTCTTGCTTTGACATTTAATGATGTAGTGAATGCTTCCTCTATAAAACCATCTAATGTTCAACTTCAGGAAGTCCAGGATATTGAACTAGAGTCTCAGAAATACTCCCCAAGTGCTACTAAAGCACCAACAAGTCATGGTCGTGTGATATACGTACCATGGGCAGATGATGATGTTCTATATCTTGTCAATAATCTTGAAAAGTTAGCAACTCTTCGAAACAACACATTCCTTTCTTTGCCAGCCACGTTTGCAACTGACATGCAAGGTAATCCTATCGAGCCGATTGATGAAAATGATGCCCTTCAAGCCAGTAACGAACCAGGAGACCTCAGACCTCCAGAGTTTGAACGTTTCACTTTGAACTTGGACTCTGGAACAATGGTCATGGTGTTTTCTGAGGAAATAGTGCCAAGTACTTTCGATGCTACAACAATCACAATCCAATCAACTTCAGCTGGTGATGGAACATCCTACACACTAACAGGTGGCTCAGTATCTGCCATCAATTCAACATCTGTTCTAGTGACTCTAACAACTGATGACTTTAACAGTATTCAAGCTGACACAGATCTTGCTAAAGGAGAAGGGTCCACATTTATTTCTCTGAAAAGAGGAGTATTCCTTGATACTGATGGACTAGCTGTTTTGGAGGTACCAAGTGATGAAGGAGAAATGTCACATGACTTCAAGGAAAACGATGATAGACCTCAACTCCTGTCATTCGTTTTGAGTCTTAGCTCTGATGATCCATTGACGCTGACCTTCTCTGAACCTGTAGTAGCTGATGACCTCATTATAGAGCAATTCACACTTCTGAGTGCCAGAAGCGCTACAGCTACAGTTTTTAAATTCCGAAAACCACTCTCAATAACTCCAGCTGTCGGAGTTATTCTTGAACTGACACTCAACCTCACAGACAAAGCAGAGCTGCAACAGATGCCTTCGATCGGAACAGTGCCTGAGAATACGTTCCTGAGTGTAACTTCAGGAGCTGTTAAAGACCCTGATGGAGACAGCTTGATTGGAATCAGCATAGCAACAGCAATCCAAGCAACAGATGTGATTCCAGATGTCTTACCACCACAACTGGCTGAAGCAAGCTTGGACATGGACGAAGGAACACTAACGTTGGTTGCAAGTGAACCAGTTCAAGAAGCATCAATACAACCCATTGCATTTACCTTACAAACCTCTGAAACTGATCCATATGCTACGTACACATTGAAATCAACCAGTTTGAATCGGCTCAGCCTCTTTGTCAACATGATCTTCGATGTATCTGATGAAGACTTGAATGAACTCAAAGCAATGGAGATTTGTACAGACACCTCAATCTGTTTTATCACTCACGAAGAGGACTCCTTTAGAGATACATTTGGTGAACCATCTGACAATCTAACAGCTGGATTAAGTGTTACAGTAACACCAGACGACACTAACCCATCACTGAATAGCTTTGACATCTTTAGTAGAGCTGATGGAACAATATCCATTACATTTTCAGAAGCAATCCAGTCTTCTTCATTCAATGCCAGTGGGATTGTTTTGCAAAACCTTTTCGATCTCAATGATGACACTGTCAGTACCTACACCCTTAAAGCTGGAGCAACAACTGATAATGGACTGACCATAAATATCACACTAACATCAGAAGACATGGCCAATATTCGGTTGAATCCACATCTGTGTACCTCCAGAGGGAACTGCTATATCAATGTTCTTCCCATCGCATTCACAGACACAGCTGGCAATCCAATCAATGAACTGACTCAAGCTTTGCTGGTTGATCGATTTATCTTCGATGATGTTCCTCCACAACTTCAGAACTTTACATTGAACTTGGAAAGCAAACAACTAATTCTCACATTCTCTGAGCCGGTGTCAGCCAAGACTCTATCTGTTAGCGAAATATCTCTGCAAAGCAGCCACAACATCTCTTCCAATTTAACTCTCACAACCAGCACAACAAATAGCAAAGATGGAAGTGAAATTGTTATCAACATCTCAGATTTTGACTTAAATGCAATTAAGAATTCAGGATTTGCTACGGCTGCAGATGATACATACTTGACAGTTTCATCAGCAACAATCGAGGATCTTGCTTTAACACCAAATGCATTGACGGCTATTGAAACAACTGATGCTCTTCGTGCCCAGAGTTTCATTGAGGATGATACTAACCCACGACTAACTGGTTTCGACTTGAATATGAATGATGACTCAATGAGACTAACGTTTGATGAGCCTATTTTAACTGACGAAATAGACATCACCAAGTTTACTCTAAGTGGACCGGGTCTGACTCCAGCTATTGATCTAACCAATGGTAATATAACAGTCGATACTGTCGGAGATGTTGTTGTTTTAGAAGTTACGCTAAGTCAAGCTGATGTTATTGAACTGAAAACAACAGAGAATGTTGCTACATCAAAGGAAGATACTTACATCTCTCTTTCACTGGGTGCTGTGATTGATCTGGCCGATAATGGAATATCAGCTGTTGATTTGCTACAAGTTTCCACGTTTACACCTGATACCACTGGACCACAGCTACTGTCGTTTGTTTTAGACCTGCAAACTGACACACTCCTGCTTACGTTTGATGATGTCGTTGATCCATCAACCCTTGACCCAACAGGAATAACACTGCAGGACGACAAGTCCAGATCTGATGATGCTTTCTACACTCTGACTACAGCTTCCACACCTGTATCCACTGATGCTAGCTTTGAAATTGAAATCAAGTTGAATACAGACGCTCAACCTATCAAAGAAAACGTTAAATTCGGCACAATTAGGGCAAACACATACTTAACACTAACAGCCAGCACCATTGATGGACCAGCTGAAGATGACAACATTGCCATAACTGATGGAAAGGCTCTTCAAGCAACACTTGTAAAGTCTGATGGTGTGAATCCAACATTCGTTTCATTCTCTTTGGATCTCGACGAAGGAGAACTAAAAATTACATTCTCAGATTTCATTCTAGAAGGCTCAGTTGTGCTGAGTGGTATAGTACTGCAAGATAACTCCACTGCTACTCCTGGAAACACTCTCCGTATATCAGGAGGCGAAGACACAATCAGTGAAGACATATTAACAATAGAACTGTCAGAAGATGATCTCAATGATCTCAAATCCAACACACAACTTGCAACTGAAAAGAGCAACACTTACATCACGTTGTCGCAAGATGTCATTAAAGACACCTCGTCCAATTTCCTGGAGGAAGTTGTTGATGGTAACGCAGAGCAAGTAAGTGTTTTCACTGAAGACAAAACAAGACCAGCCTTGGAGAGTTTTGTGCTTGACAACGATCGAGGCATTTTGGAGTTAACGTTTGATGAAGTAGTCAATATACCAGAATTCATGGTCAACCAGCTGAGTCTACAGAGCACTGGTAATGCCAATAATGAAGGCACTCAAACACTAGCCCTGACCAATGGTACATTCGTTGACAACACGGTCTCAACTGAAGCTGAACTTCGTATTCCAGTGTCTGTACTAAATCAGTTCTCTGATGATTTTGGTGACATGAAATTGAACACGTATGTATCGTTAACAGTATTCACAGTATCAGACATGAATGGCAATCCCATTAAGAGTATTCCAGCCACAAATGCCAAAGAAGCAGAAAATGTCATACTGGATGTTTCCAATCCTCAATTGGAGTCTTTTGAACTCAATCTAGCTGACAATACTCTAATTATTACCTGGTCGAAGCCAATACTAACTGATAGTTTTGATGATGATGATTTGTCAGAAATTACTATTCAATCCGATAGCTCTGGAACACACAAGCATGTGCTATATAACGGAACATTTGCATATGAAAACGGTGCAGTTGTTACAATAACCCTGTCCACATATGACTCCAATGCCCTAAAACAAAGCTCAACCATTGCTACCAGCATCAATACTACATACATATCCATGAAAAGTGACTTGGCTATAGCTCTTGACGGAGAAAAAACATCAGAGGCTATACCAGAAGGAGACGCCAAGCAAGCGAAATCATTCACTGCTGACAACAAACCACCAACAGTTGTATCATTCAATCTGAATCTCAATTCAAGCCTCTTATCAATCACGTTCAATGAATACATCTCAGACATTAACCTTGGTACAGTGTACCTATTTGGTGGTGACTCTCTGACAGCTACTAATGTTTCCCTGTCCAACAGCTCTGTGGATAACATAGAAGACAATGTTGTATACATTAGCATTGGTGAAAGCGATTTGGATGCCATAAAGTCAGCTACAGACTTGGCTACTACATTGGAAAACACGCAAATTGGACTTGGACTAAACTCAGTATTTGATGTGTTTAACAACACACACAGTGAGATCAGTATATTTGCTCCAACTGTAACTATAATTCAAGACTCAATAAGACCTGTACTTGAGTCATTCACTCTCGATCTTGGAACCGAATTACTAACACTGGTATTCAGTGAAGCTGTTGATGTCACTACCATCGACTTGGGAAGTTTAGTGATTCAAGACTCTAAGTCTGAAACTCCAGCTACATCTTACTCGTTGACAGACTCAAGCTCAGTACTATCTGAGACTGGTAGCACCATTGAAATTCATCTGGTTGGAAATGATGCGGTAGCATTGAAAGGTGATAGTGCAATAGCTAACACAATCTCTGACACCTTCATAGCCATCAATGAATCGTTTGTAAACGATACCTCAGGGAACCCAGTTGTACCAATCTATCCACTGAACGCATTACAAGCTAGTGATGTTAAAAATGATACCAGTTTACCACGATTAAGATCATTTACTTTGAACTTGGCAACCAATATTCTGTCACTAACATTCTCTGAAGCTGTCAATGCATCACTGTTCAAACCGACTGAAATATCTCTGTTCTCTGGACTTGATCCAAGTGATATAACACTGAATCTAACGGGAGGAACAGTTCCACAAGTGAGCTCAGCAATAATCAACCTATCACTTGCAGCAGTTGATGCTGGATTTTTGAAAGAAAAGGCACAGCTATCAGTCTTTGCAACATCAAAGAATGACACTTTCATTGCCTTTACATCTGACACAGTACAAGACACTTCAGGAAACCCAGTTATGAGCATATCAAAATCAGCACTGAAATTCGCATCAGCTGTCTATGGAGATACAGCAGGTCCACTGGTGGTTAGTTTCACACTCGACATGAACACTGGTAACCTCACGATACAATTCAGTGAGCAGGTCAACGTAACCACATTCAATGCCTCCCTAATTACACTACAGGGGAGCGACTACAATGTCACTGAGTACTATAACATCACAACAGATACAACAGTCACTCTATCCAATGCCCAAACTGTTATAAGCCTCGTTTTATCTGAGGACGATCGGAATGGAATCAAGGGAGCAACCATCTGTAACACTACCAATGACTGCTACTTGACTCATCGCACAGCATTAGTATCTGATCTACTTCAAAACACTGCAGATGAAAGAGAAGATCCTCATGCTATCCAAGCAAGTGATGTTGATTTAGATATGAACATTCCAACATACGTGGAGTTCACGCAGTTAGACATGAACAGAGGAATATTGCGATTAAAATTCTCAGAGACAATGTACGGACCATCTGTCAACTTCAAGTCATTAACTCTACAAGAAACATTCACACTTACAGACGGTGTTATTTTGGATAGCTCAACTCCAACACTTGTTATAGAACTTGTTCCTGATGATCTCAACACCATTAAATCAGAAGGAATTTGTACAACTCAATATAATTGCCGACCATCATTTGATGAATCATTCATAACAGATTATGCCGGAAATCTTGTAACGGCTTTCACTGATACTGTAGTAGTTGATGTGCGTACTTATGCTCTATCTTTCATTCCGGACACAACTCCACCAAAAGTAACGTCATTCGAGCTCAATATCGAAGATGGAAACATCAAGCTTACGTTTGATGAAATCATTGATTCAGTCTTTGCAAACAGATTCACCATCACTAATGCTTTTAATTCCACAGAAAGCTATCGACTTCAAACAACTGAGATTCTTCTGAGTGCAAACAGCAAATCAGTAACGATTGATCTTGATGACGCTGACATATTTAATTTGAAGGGATCAAGGAACATAGCAAAAACAGTGAATAATACTTACTTAATAGCAGACGCTAGTGCAGCTGTTGATACCTCAGCACAAGAAATGGAACAAATAGTTGATGGCGTGAATCCAGTAAAAGCATCATTCGTTCAAGAAGATACAACTAATCCGACCTTTGTTGAATTTGTGTCAATTGACTTCAATGAAAATCACTTTGAACTTGAGTTTTCTGAGCCAGTAGATCCTGATTCATTTAAACCACTGAACTGGGCATTCCACTCAGCATCCAGTGGTGGTATAACAGTAAACATGACTGGAGGAACATTCATAGTCAGTCCTGATGACGACACTCTTAGGACATTACGAATTTATTTCTCAGACTCTGATTTGATAAATCTGCAAGATGAAGAAAATCTGGGCACGCTTACAACAAATACTTACATATCATACAGGACAGGTGCTGTGACTGATTTCTCTGATCGTGAGTTAATTGAAGAGGTACCAATCAAGCGATATCAAGTGCAAACACCACCTGTTATTGACGGTACATCGGCATCACTGTCTGACTACACCCTCAATATGAACAGTTCCACTCTGATCCTGACATTCGATGATATTGTCATTGCCAGTACTTTCGATGCTACAGCAACCACTCTCCATGGAGCTGCTGAAGACACTGACGAGACTAACAGCTACACACTAACAGGAGGTGTTACTAATAGCTCCAATGGTTTCACTATTGAAGTACCATTACTACCTGCTGATGTAGAGCAACTCCAATTAAAGCCCGGACTAGCTGTCAATAAATCTACAACATTTATCACTATTACAGGGAATCTCATCAAGGATGATCGTGATAACAATGTTGTTGAAATTGTTGCTCCTGCCAAACAAGTCACAACATTTATCCCTGATACCATACCACCTGTTCTCCGAAACTTCACTCTCAGTTTTGAAGATGAAGTACTGATTTTGTACTTTAATGAGATTATGGATCCCAGCTCATATTACCCGCCATCATTTACCATACAATCAACCTCGAATGACTCAACAGGAACCACTTCATACTCTCTACAGGGAGGCGTCGCAACTCGAGGAACACCAAACACAGTCATCAACATCACACTCTCAGAAAACGACCTCAACCAATTGAAAGCAATGACCACCCTAGCAATAGAGGACATCAGTACATTCTTATCTGTCGGACCTGATGCAATTAAAGACACGGCTGGTAACTCAGTAATTGAAATTCCATCAACCAATGCATTAACAGTGTCTGACTATGAGGCTGACCTCGTGGCACCAACCATTGAGAGTATAGTACTAGACCTACAAAAGGGAGCTTTATTAATTGGATTCTCTGAAGCTGTAAACACAACCAATTTCCTCGATGTTGTTAGTCTTCGAAGCAGCATTACCAAAATAGGAAGCATAAACCTGGAACCACTTCAAGCTGATGTTGTTATAGAACCTGGTTCATCAACAGTTCAGTTTATCATCGACCAAATTCACTTGGATATACTCAAACTAAATCCAGGAATTGCAACATCCAGAGACAATACCTTCATTGAAATTGAAACTGACAACATTAGGGATTATGCTGGATATTCTCTCAATCTGACTACCCCATCAATCTATACCACAGCTATCGATGTTGTTAATGACACAGTTGGTCCTCAAATTGAATCCTACTCATTGGACCTCAACACTGGTGTTCTGACATTAAATTTCGATGAGTTTGCAAATGTATCAACACTCAATACAACTGGTCTTGTGATCCGTAATCCAAGTAATAACAAAATTTTAGCCACACTAAATTACCTGGTTTCAGAATCACCAAGTGGGAAGGTAATAGAAGTCACAATAGATGAGTCAGACCTCAATGCTATCAACTCAGAACTGGATCTTGAAACAATCGAAATATCTACACCTGATGGGCTGATAGAAGATATCCTACAGAATCCTTCTCCATCTCAAAGTGAGTTAGTGCCAGAATTGCTTTCACCAGATGTATCGAGACCTGAGCTTGATGGTTTTTCACTGGATTTGAACACTGGTGAACTAGTACTAAACTTCACTGAAGCAATCAGAGCTGATAACTTCTCAATCTCCTCACTGTCACTACAAGACAATGAAGTACCACCAAACGTATACAGGCTTGCTAACGGAACTTTCTCACTGACATCCCAATCAATAACCGTTACCCTGTCTGAGAAGGATATTGAAAACATTAAATTGTTTGGTAGTATCGGTTTGACTGAAGCATCAACAATATTACTGATAGATGCAGGTGCCATCACGGATCTGAAAGGAAACGAGATCAGCAATGTTACGTCCGATCCAGCTTCAACACTATACAAGGACACTGTGGCACCCACATTGAAAGGATTTACAGTTGAATACGAACAAGACAACAAAGCACCCATCATTCTTATACTAACATTCAATGAGCCTATTGATCCATCATCACTTGAACTGGAACAGCTACGCCTTCAGAACAGTACAAACGACTACTACACTCTCCAGACCAGTAAATACTCCAACTCACCAACACTGGAGCTGCAAATAACCATATCCAATGCAGACCTGCTTGGTATTGAAAATGTGAAAGGCCTCTTCATAGATGCTGATGAAACATTCATCAATGTCACTGCTCTGACTATAACTGATGTTTCTGGAGTTGGTGTTCAGGCATTAGTAACTGGTGTAACCCCACCCCTACCATCAGATGTCAGCCCTCCAACTCTACTCAATTTCAACTTCAATTTCGAAACTGACACAATGGAACTGTACTTTGACCAGCCAATTGACATTGATACATTTGACCCAACACGCATCACCATCCAGAGTGAAGAGAACTCAAACGCTACCTCTTACACTCTTATAGGCGGATCACCATCTATTTTAACACCAACATCTGTATCATTGTTGCTAGAAAATGATGTTGATATTAATGGTATTAAGAGTGTAGACGAATTAGCTGAAACCAAAGCCAACACATACTTGTCCATCTTGGAAGGTCTTGTGCAAGACTTCAATGGCCACCCATCTCACGTAATCCTGTCAACAAATGCTCTACAGGTAACCAACTTCACTGAAGATCAAGACAAACCAACTCTGTTGAGCTTCACAGTGAATATGAATCCGGGAGAGCCAATAACCCTTACCTTCTCTGAACCCATTTTGGCCTCTAGTCTGAAACTAGAACAATTCGTCCTTCAAAATGATGATAAAAATCCCACCCGCAAATTCAACCTCTCAGAACTTGATCAGCCAATCACTGAAAACTCGGCAGTAATAGAGATTTATCTGAAACTTTCACTACGAGATGAAATTGTGGTTAACGATGACATAGCAACAGATCCATCAAACACTTATATATCCATTGCTGCGGACGCTGTCTTTGATACCACTTCACATGGTATTGAAGAAACCATAGAACAAGCTAGCTCAGTTATATCAGGAAAGGACTTGCCACCGTCTGTATCTGTATTTAACTTTGATATGAATACTGGAATAATCACAATAAACTTTGACAAAACCATCAATGGTGAAACCATAGACTTTAATAAATTCCAACTACAGAACAAACTCACGAATCCAACATCAACCTTCTCGTTTGATGGAACAGACACTGCCAACGATGTTGCTGAAATAGGAGATGTGACCTCTTTAACTGTCCAGCTTAGAACTGCTGACCTTAACTCAATCAAAGGTTTACCAGTTTGTGATTCTGACTCCACTTGTATACTATACTACGACAGCAATGCATTCACTGACACTTTCACTCTATCAGCTGTGAATGAGTCAGTAGAGGTTTCATTATTCACATCTGACAATGAAGCTCCAGTTCTTCAGCGATTCAGTTCATTCGATTTAGGAGAGGGAGTAATAGAGCTGATATTTAATGAACCAGTTAATGCATCAACATTCGAACCAAAACTGTTCCAACTCCGATCACTGTTCTCTGATGATTCTTTAACTAACTACTACCTCACAGGAGGCAATGCATCAAGTGATGGAAACACACTGACAATACAGTTAACACCTGAAGACATAGCTGCCATACAAATCGATTCCAATTTGTGCTCATGGAAAGGAAACTGCTATATTTCGATATCTGACGATGGAATCAAGGACCCTGCAGAAAATGGATACGAAGAATTAACAGATGATTCCGATAAAGCTGTCTTGATTGTTACAACATTCACAACTGACTCTACTCGACCTGTACTTGTTGAATTCACACTTGATATTGATGCCAACATTCTGAGGCTTAATTTCTCAGAAGCAGTTGATTCCAATTCCTACAAAGGACAGTCTATTGGTATTTTACCATCAGTAAACAGCTCTGAAGTACAGTATCTATCAGATAGCACCACAGATAGTCCATCTGGTACATCTATTGTAGTTACACTGTCATCAACTGAAATCAATGCTTTGAAGAACAGTTCACTGATTGACACGAAAACTGTTTACATTGTCATTGGAAATGACACAATCACTGACTTAGCACTTACTCCAAATTTCATTGAAGAGATCCAACTAGACAATCCACTTGAGGGAGAATTCATCAGTGACAGCCAACAACCAGTTCTTGACGGGTTTAATCTGAACTTGGACAACAATATGTTGTACCTGACGTTTGATGAACCAATAGATACAACAACATTTGATATCACGGGAATCAGACTAGCACAATCTCCATCACCATTTGTTACACCCATCACACTAACAAACAGCTATATCGTCCTTGATGAGATCGACAGTAAGCATGTCATCTCTATTTCTCTATCTCAGGATGATATAATATCTCTAAAGGGACAAAACGTGGTTGCAGTTGACAAAGAATCCACCTATATCAGAATTGCAAGTGGTTCTGTGACTGATAGTTCCGGTAATAGCAATAGTGACGAGTATGGACCTCAGCTTGCATCTGAATATACACCAGATACAACTAAAGCTACTTTAACAGGATTTACCTTAAGTATGCTGAACAATGGCCTATTGACACTGACATTCAATGACGTCGTGGATACATCAACATTTGATCCAACAGGAATAGTCTTGCAGTCTGCATCCCATCGTGGAGACGGGTCGTACTATCGCCTCACCAATTTCAGTACTACAACAGTCACCAATGCATTTATAGTAGAAGTTACATTGAATTCTGATTTGTATGGAATCAAATCAGTTGGTGAAATTGGAAACCACAGGAACACCACCTATATCACTATTGAAGCTGATACAATTGATGATCCCTATGGCGAAGACATCATTGCCATAACTGATTCCAAATCCATTAGAGCCATTTCAGTAACACCAGATGAAACATCCCCAGAATTTGTTAACTTCAGCTTGGATGCTAACACTGGAAAACTTGAGCTGACGTTCGATGATGTAATTGATCCCAATAATTTTGATCTCACTCAAATAACCATCCAAAACTCAAGGAACATATCTGAAGGCAGCAGCCATGTTTTATCAGCTGAGTCCAGTTACACCAGGACTGGTAATGGATTCGTAATAGAGATCGAATTCGCTGACGATGATTTCAACAGTGTCAAATCCATCATACCTCTCAATGCCATGAAAGATGATGTCTTCATTAGTCTAACCAACGAAACAGCCACTGATAGTGCTTACAATCCCGTTATTGCAGTTTCTAGCTTCAATGCAGAACCCGCCAATGTGTTCACTCCTGATAACGACCGTCCAGCACTAGAGAGCTTTGTACTAGATCTCAACCAAGCTACTCTGATACTAACCTTTACAGAGACCATTGACATATACAACATTGACACCACTGGCATAACTCTACTGGACGACAGAGCTGATAATGTGAATCAAACATTGGAACTAATGTCAGGAGTGTTATACACCACTGAGCACTCACCAATACTGACAATTGGGTTGACAGACAATGATTTCTTGTACCTTTCAGAACTGCCAGACTTTGCCACTGACAGAAATAACACCTTCCTCACTTTAGAAACAAAGGCATTCCGTGATACAAGTGGAAACAAGATTAAAGAAATCATATTAGAAAATGCTCTGC
This sequence comes from Chalinula nematifera, assembly GCA_036873525.1. NCBI lineage: Eukaryota > Metazoa > Porifera > Demospongiae > Haplosclerida > Chalinidae > Chalinula > Chalinula nematifera. Next base: position 165,888 of record JAYJLX010077474.1, read on the forward strand.
AAGCATCTAATGTCATTCAGGACAAAACCTCACCAATCCTTGAAAATTTCGAATTCAGTTTGAACGATGGAACACTAATACTGACCTTCTCTGAAGCCGTAGACCTAACCTCATTCAACAGTTCAGCACTAACATTCCAACAATTTGCTAACACTACTGAAAACAGCGATGGTGAGACACTAACTCTATCAGGTGGTACACCGTTCTTCATTTCACCCATGACAATCGGAATCAAGCTACTGAACTCAGACTTAAACACCATCAAGGCATCATCAAGTTTAGCTGTTGACAAGGAGAGCACATTCATATCAGTAACGTCTGACTTATTCACTGATTACAGTGATAATCCAGTGGAGGAAGTGACTTCTGATGAAGGAATAGGAGCTGATAGCTACGCCATTGATGAATCCTCTCCTGTTGTAACCACATTCGATATTGATTTTGACAACAAGACCATTACCATTGCCTTTGATGAACTGATAAATACATCATCTGTTGATGCTTCAGCCATCGGTCTGTACTTCCAAACATCCTTTGATTCACCACTAAATCAAGTGTCCCTGACTTCCAGCATAGTTAATGTAGTTGATGACTTTACAATCACTGTGACAGTCAGTGATGACGACTTGAACCTACTCAAACAACAACCAGGTTTTGGATTGAATGGAACAACATTCCTGAACATATCAGCCAACTTCTTGCAGGATCAATATGGCAATGACATCGTTTCACAGGTTATCGAAGTCACTGATATCGAACCAGACACACTACCTCCAAAAATAACTGAATTTGCCCTTGATCTAGACGAAGGTCAACTGTTGCTAACATTTACTGAAACCATAGATGCTGATTCGCTAAACGCTTCCGCAATATCAATCCAGAACAGCTTGTTCAATTCCACTGAATTTGTTAGACTCACTGAAGCAGAAATCATATCAAGTGACTCAACTGTTGTTGCTATACAGCTCTCCTCGGCTGATCTTACATCTCTCAGTGAAATGCTCAATTTAGGAACAAATGAGTCAGATACCTTCCTTGTCCTTGATGAAGGAGCTGTAACAGACGTGTTTAATAATCCAAGTCGAAGCCAGATAATGGCTGAAAGAGCAAGCGATCTGTTCAAAGACATGTCGAGACCTATCTTACAATCATTTGATTTGGATCTCAGCAACAACACACTAACAATATACTATTCAGAAACAGTAGATATCTCTACATTTGATCCTTCAAAGATAACCATACAGAATCATCCTGATGATCCATCGATAGAAATTCCCTTACAATCAGGAACTCTATTGACAGCTGCAAACAGTGACAAAATAGTACTAAGGCTTGACCCAGATGATGTTTCGACCCTCAAAACAAACGATGAAATAGCTCTGCAACAGAACGAGACATATTTAATAGCCAGTGCTGACTCCGTTGATGATCTGTATGGATTCAATGCTACAGCAGCTGGTCCATACATGACAACAATCTTAACAGAGGACACGTCCCCTCCAAAACTATCTTACTTCAATGTCAGCTTGGTTAACAATACCATCACGTTTGTATTCGATGAACCAGTCAATATAACATCACTAGACATCAGTAAAGTGACACTGCTGAATAGTTTTACACCTTCTGCAATGTACACCTTGACTGAGGGAGTTACTGTTAAAGAGAAGGAATACGAGATCATCTTCTACCTATCTGCTGAGGACCTATACCAACTGTCACTGCTCCCCACACTGTGTTCCAATTCAACTAACTGCTATGTTAATGTAACTGCAGGTTTTATTGAAGACCTCGAGGGTAACGTATTCAATGTACCAACCACACAGCAGTCCCTAGACTTTGTCACAGACACAACTCGACCAAGGTTGGTCACGTTTGCCACTTTGGATCTCACCAAGAACATACTGGAGCTCAACTTTACTGAGCCTTTGGACCAATCATCCATCAATCTAAAACAACTCATTATTTCAAACGGATTCGCACAAGAGGTTACATTGACAGGAGGTAACATAGAAATCATTGGAGCAACCATTAGAATTACCTTGACACAAGCTGACAAAGATGCCATCAAATCCAATGCTGCTCTCTGTACAATTCCAGCAATTTGTTACGTTGATTTTGATGAAACATTTGCCAAAGATGTAGCTGATAATAATGTTATAGCGGTCGAAGATGCACAAGTTACCAATCTTGTTCAGGACACTTCTCCTCCTGTTATAACCAACTTCAACATTGACTTCGACAACAATACACTAGTCATCTCATTTGATGAATCAGTCAGTGCTGACTCCTTCAAACCGGACAGAATAGTGTTCTCAAATAACAACGAAAGCGAAGCAACTTACACTCTTTCTTCACTAACAGCTGATGTAGTAACAAGTGGCAATTCACCAACCATTACTGTCACTTTACCAGACTCAACAGTTAATGCTATCAAGTCATCTTGTGGTAATGATAGTTCGTATGATACTTGCATTGGATATGACAAGTCCTCAACATATATTGACTTCCTCGACGGACTTGTCACTGACTTTGAGCGACCACCTGAGCTTATAAATGTAAACAACTTTGAGAACGATACAAAGAGCCCAGAACTCTCAAAATTTGTGGAGATAAACTTTGACGACCACACCTTGACAGTCCAGTTCTCAGAACCTGTTCAACTCCCCGTCGATCTATCAAAATTCAGCCTACATTCTGAGTCAAATGGTAGTGTACAAATCAACCTAACCAGTGCTGTTAGTTCGAACTACGTGAACAATGCTGACAAAACAACAATAGTGTTTGAACTGAGCAATGAAGACATAGCCAACATATGGTTGGGTGAAGGTGCTGGACTTACTGCTGACAGTACATTCATTACAATTAGAGATGGAGCTGCTTATGATTTTGGAGGTAAACCATCACTGAGTAGTGATCCAGGTAATGCATTACCAGTTGAAACTCATGATGGAGACGACACAAACCCATCGTTGTTGAGCTTCACAATAGACTTAAATGAAGGATTTATGAATTTGACTTTCAATGACGTCATGAATGAAAATACTCTTCAAGCCTCCCGGATAACACTGAGAAGCAGTTTGGATACCGAATTCAACAACTCCACTTACACACTCACTGGAGGCTCCTCACCAAGTGAAAATGGATTCCAGATACAAGTATACTTCACTTCAACTGATCTCAATGCAATAAAATCTCGATTTGGACTAGCAGTTGAAAACACCACTACCTACATCACACTGACTTCAGACACCATACAGGACGTTGCTACTCGCTCTGTTGAAAGGGTGGAGACCAGCGACGAATTGTCAGCTGATCTTGTAATCCCTGACACCACACCTCCAGTACTAACTAGGTTTAGTGTTGACTTACATAGTGAGGTGATAGTTTTGGTATTCTCTGAAGTCGTGGACTTGCATACTCTCGACCTATCACAGATTACACTTCAGAATGCCAAGACAGACTACACAACATCTTATAATCTAACTGGTGGTATTCTTACTGAGGAACGAACAGCCCTATCCATAACAATCGAATTCACTGATGTTGACTTGAATGAAATAAAGCGATTGGATAATTTGCTAACCAACACATCTGACTCCTTCATTGCCATAACATCTGCATTTGTTCGTGATACAAATCAAAACAATGTAGAAGAGATTCCAACAACTGATGCTCTAATGGCCTTTACATTCAGCAGAGACATGGTTGAACCAACACTTCTATATTTCAATTTCGATCTCAACACTGGCCTGATATCTCTGACATTTGACGAAACAGTGAACTCAACAACATTCAATGTCTCAGGTATTGTGATTCAAAATGGATTCACTGCAGGGGATGCAGACTCGTTCTATACACTAACAATGGGCACTGTGTCAACCAGTACTTCTGACTTGGAAGGAGATCATGTTATACTAATCAACGTATCCAACTCCGACCTAAATGAAATCAAGGCTCGGCTGTCTCTTGCAACCAACACTGATAACACATTCCTCAGATTGTATGAAGGTGCTGTTAAGGATAACAGTGGAAATGATATTGCACTAATCGAAAATGGAAAAGCTATTAAAGTGACCAACTACACCAGAGATCAAATTCCTCCGAAATTGCTAAGTTTCGACATTAACCTGACAAACAATACCATCACTCTGAGTTTCTCGGAGTCTGTGCTACCAGACACCTTTAATCCTCAATCACTGACATTACTAGCCAACGAATCAAGCAGCAATGAATATCAACTGCAGACAAGTAATACCAGTTCAGCCATTGGTCCAGTTATTGTAGTAAACCTCAGTGAGGAAGATTCGAATGCGATCAAGTCACTGATAGATTTGGCTGAAGATGAAAATAACACTTACATTTCAATCACTGCTGGTCTGATTAATGATACAGTATCCATTCCAGTTGAAGATATACCAGAAGACGAAGCACTACCAGTACAGAGGTATATAGCAGATACAATCCCACCAACACTCCTGTGTACCACACTGGATATGGATGAAGGTCTGCTAACACTAACGTTTAATGAACCAGTTGATCCTCTATCTCTGAACATGACTGAGATAGTCCTTTCTCAGTCCAATTCTTACAATAACTCGTTCCAATTCACAGAGACTATAACCAGTAGTGAGCCAGGTTTGATCATTGTGGTAGACATAAGCAGGAAAGATCTGAACTCAATCAAAGAAAACCTTGCACTGGCTCGAGATAATACTTCATCATACTTCAGTTGGTCCTCCTATGCCATCAAGGATACATCCGGAGTTGGAGTTTATCCTGTTGAAATAGAAAATGCTGAAATAGTCTGCCAGTATATCACTGATACTACCAATCCTGTGATTGAATCATTCGACATCATCATGATCAATAAACAGCTACCTCTGATCATCAAGCTGTACTTCAGCGAGAGCATCAATATTGATACATTTGAACCCACAGCCATCACATTGTTGAGCTCTTCAAACATCAACGATGAAGAAGCTACGCAATATACCATCACAACACCAGCTTACGTTATGAAGAACACAGCAGTACTGGAACTTAACACAACTGACTTTGATTTCTCCAGCATACGTCTACTTCCCCCAATACTGGAATCTGAGAACTCCACATACTTGTCCATTTTGAATGCTAGCTTCTATGACATTGAAGGAAACCCAGGTGTGGGTATTAATAAGACAGCTGCTTTGAAAGTGTCGACTTTAGATGTTGATCTGACAGCACCCAACCTGTTGGAGTTCAATCTGGACCTCAACAGTGGAGAGCTGTTCCTTACTTTCAGTGAATCAATCGATCCGGATACAGCTAACTTCACATTCCTCACTATTCAGAGCTCAGAGACAAGCAAAAACATCAGTTTAACCTTGACTGGAGGAAATGGAACATACAGCAACCCAGAAGATCTCAATATACTGAAAATCAAACTAATTGACGGAGATCTTAACAACATCAAGTCTAACAGAGAATTAGCTGTTACAAAATCAACAACATGGATATCGGCTGCAAGTGCTTTCATCAAGGGAACCACGGGAACACCATCATCACTGGTTCCAGTCATTAAGGCACGTCCAGTAACACAATTCACTCCAGACTTTACCAGACCTAAACTGGAATCATTCAATGTATACATTAACTCAATGGTAGTCATGTTAACCTTTTCTGAGTCCGTCAGTCTTAGCTCATTTGAGGCTGAGCAGATAACATTCCAGAATGCCGAATCAGATCCAACAGCCCAGTACGAGCTCACTACTAGTGGTTCACCATCATTGAAAGGAAATGACATCATCATGCTAGTACTTTCAGAAGTGGATCAAAACAAACTGAAGACATTTACAAACTTATTCACCAACAAAACCAACACGTATATTTCCGTAACGTCTCAATTAGTGGAAGATGCAACTGGAAACGCATTGACACCAGTTAGAGATGATGAAGCAATACAAGTTACAATATTCGATGAAGATATTGAACGACCCAATTTGGATGGTTTCACATTGGACTTAAGCAATGACCTGATCCAGTTAACATTCGATGAAACTGTAGATCCCGAGACCATGATGGTAAATACCATAACATTGTATGACAGTGATGAGGAATACACAGTGAACTTCACACTCAGTGAAGACAGCATACCTGAACCGGGTTTAAATTCTATAGTAATCGTTCAACTTTCCAGATATGACGTTGGTGAAATCAAGAGACTAGACCTGTGTTCCAACACATCCGATTGCTATCTAACACACACAGAGGACCTTGTTGAGGATATTATAGGGAAATCAGTAAACGAACGCAACTTCACTGATATACTCCAAGCATCAGACGTAATACCTGACACTGCATCACCCGAACTAGACTCCTTTGATTTCGACATGGGAACTGGAATTGTTACATTACGTTTCAGTGAACCTGTTAACATTACATCATTCAACTTCAGTTTCCTACAATTCCAAAGCTTTTACGAAGACCCATCATATAAAGTTCAGCTTACTTCAGGAAACTTAATCACTGACGAAAATGGAATTGATGTCTCATTCAAACTGACTCAAGAAGATCTTGTGAGTATCCAATCCACAACCCAGATTTGTGTCACTAAAGGAACTTGCTATGTTACATTGGAGTCAGGATTTGTTCAAGATCTTTCAGGTAACTATATATCTGATATTGAAGATGGACCACCAGGAGTTGTTACCACAGAGTACAAGAGTGACATAACAAAAGCTGAACTGAATTCCTTCATTCTTGATCTCAATACAGATCAACTGTTGCTCACATTCTCTAAAGCAGTTGACTTTTCATCCTTTAAAGCCAACCGAGTTGCACTGCAAAACATACAGAACATCTCCAATGATGGTACAGTGATAGTCACACTCACTGACAGTAAGACAGCTGAAGGATACGGTGATGTACTAACAATCGACCTATCGAGAGATGACATTGATGCAATAAAATCGTCACCATATGGTACGGATGAAGATGACACATTCATAACTTTACTGCCTGATACAGTGGTTGATACAGCTATAGATCATAATAACATCACAGCAATAACCACATACAATGCCACACAAGCTACTCTCGTCTTAAATGACACTATTCTGCCAACTTTTGAGAGTTTTGTGTTGGATTTGAATGAGGGCCAACTTAGAGTAACATTCAGCGAACCCATACTGTATACATCATTCAACTTCTCTCGGTTTGTGGTTCAATCCCATCCCCAATCTCCAATAACATTTGCTCTGACCGGTGGCTCTGTGGAAACCACTGATGGCTCCATTGGTGACAGTGAATTGATCATTAACCTAAGTGACGAAGATGTCCAATACTTCAAATTTAATTCCAGTTTTGGCACGGATACCTCTGACACATACCTGAAGCTACTGGAAGGTGCTGTCGATGATACGTCTGATAACAGCATTGAGGAATCAGACATTATATCAGCCAGCAATGTCATCCCAGACTCCACTGCAGTGGAACTCGTTGATTTCTCCTTTGACACTAACGCAGGAGTATTGAACCTCACTTTCAGTGATGTGATATTGATTGACACTTTTGATCCAACAGCCATTGTTTTCCAGGACTCTGAAACAGCCACTGATGGAAAATCATTCACTCTAACTGCCTACAAAAATATATCAACAGATGATCACTATATATTGACAGTTACATTGGACGACTTTGATCTCATTGAAATCAAGACTATCGAAGGTCTAGCATCGGATGAGAACAACACTTTCATCACCATTGGTGCCCATGCTATCAAAGACCACAACAACAAGGACATTTTAGCTATTACAGACGGAAACGCTCTGCAAGCTTCGACTGTCATTGAAGACTTTAAGCTACCTGAAATCAGCGGTTTCGAATTTGATCTTGATGCTGGAATAATTTTGCTAACATTCACTGACACAATCCAAATATCCAGTTTCAATGTAACCGAAATAACCCTTCAAAGTGACTACAACAATAGCATAACCAACAATTCGTACACTCTAACAGACGGCAGTGTTGAGAGATCTGACGCAGCTGCAATACTCAATATCATCATTACCAAGGATGACCTCAATGAAATCAAAAAGAACGAAGGGCTTGGTACGAACAAGACCAATACATGGCTATCAGTAACCTCTAAGGCAGCTGAAGATGCTGCTTCCAATCCACTGAAGGCTATTCCAAGTACATCAGCATTACAGACGTCGAATGTATTTGATGATAACAACCGTCCATATCTGGTATCGTACATATTTGACCTCAATTCTGGAACCCTTGAACTGGTATTCAACGAAACCATTGACGTTAGTACTTTCACATTCAATGGAATATCGTTCCAGAACGCCATAGACAGTGAGCAGTTAACAGAGTCATATACTCTTACAGGTGGTATGATCATCGGTGGAGACGCTCCAGAGGTAACCATTCGTCTTTCCAATGATGACTTAAACACACTTAAATCAATACCAGAACTAGCATCAAACAAAGCAACAACGTACATTACACTGGATGGTGTTACCTTCACAGATATGAGGAGGAACAGGATTATTAATGTTACAGTTGATGATGCCAGACAAGCAGATACAGTACCACCAGACATTCAATCACCTATACTCATTGGGTTTATACTAGATATGAATGAAGGTTTACTGAACTTAACATTCTCGGAATATGTTGATCCAGGCTCATATGACTACAATGAATTCCAACTACAGAATGCTTTCAACAGCAGCAAAGTGAACGAACGTGTGATAGACTTCACTGGAGGAGATGTACAGAGTAACCTAGAGGTGTTCACAATAACACTGAACGATGTTGACTTGTTTAACATACAAAGATACGTGGATATCGGTACAACAACTGAGAACACCTTTATAACATTTACTGAAGATTTCATTAAAGATGCTGCAGAAAGGAAAGTCACACCAATTAAATCAATAGCTGCTAAGCAGGCAGATAATGTCACACTAGATACAACTCCACCAAATCTTCTATACTATTCACTGAACCTGGATGACTTGAAGCTGATACTCACATTTGATGAGGTGGTCAATATTGATCGGTTCAGAGTTGATAATCTTGCCATACAGGACGCCTCATTTGATGCCAACTTTTCCGTATCACTACTTTCATCAACTGTTGTGGACAACGGACATGATTACATCATTGAAATAGACATTAGCAAAGCAGACAAAGAAGAAATAGATACCAGCTATGACTTGGCAACTGATAACCAGACTACCTTCCTGAATATATCCGTTGGAGCTGTTTATGATATGGCTAACAACTCCATCGAGGCAGCAGATGCTCTGACAGTTACCAAATACATTAAAGATTCATCTGGTCCTGTAGTATCATCCTTTGTTCTTGACATCGAAGCAGGAGTTATACGAATGATATTTGACGAAGCTGTTGATCCAAATACATTCAATGTCTCGAATATTCGGATCAGTATTTCACCAAAAATAGGCGAGATGGCAGTATTCAGTTACGCACTGCTCTTCACCGAGAGACCAACCGGTGAACCAAGGTCAGGCATAAATATTACCATCCATAACCAGGACCTGAATAACATCAAATCAGAGCCACTGTTCAACAGTAATGGATCTTATGTGTTCATTACTTACGCCACTAACACTATTGAAGATGTCTATGGAAATATCGGACCAGCTCAAACATCCTCTCTTCTATCTGCTGATATCAAGCTAGACTTCAGTGGCCCAGTGCTTGAAGATTTCGATCTGAACATGAATTCAAGTACTCTAACATTGACATTCTCAGAAACCGTAAACATTTCCACATTCGATGTGTCCCAGATCACTATTCAGAACAACTCCTCAGCTTCTGGATATTATGTCCAGTTGAGTAAGCCAAACAGCGTGGTGAAAGTGACAGACTTTGTGTACGTCACAGTCACACTGTCTCGTGAAGATTCCAACAAAATCAAAGCTATACAAGAACTAGCATTCAGCAACACCTCCACCTATATTACTATCACCAATCTCCTTGTGGAAGACATTTCGAACAACAAAAACTTCATTGTAGAAGGAAAACGGGTCCGTGAGTACACAGGTGACACCAGCCCACTGGAGTTCCTCAGATTTGCCATCAACATGACTAGCCAAGTACTAACTCTATACTTTGAGGAGCCTGTAGACATTGACACTTTTGATTTCTATGACATCAGTCTACTCAATCCAGCAAATAGCTCTCAGGTCTTTAGAATATCAGAAGCTACAATAGATGATGTCAATACAGCCGATGTGTCCATTCAGCTTACTCAAGAGGACATTAATGAACTGAACAAGTTACCAATTTGCACCCGAGAGTCCAACTGCTATTTGGATTTCACACTTGATCTGTCAAATGACACATCTGATAATCCAATCACTCTTCCAGACCTCCCAGTGAAAGTAGACGACTTTTATGGTGATGATACACGACCATATTTAGTCAGATTCGAGGAGTTTGACCTTGAAGAAGGTCTAGTAACACTACTATTCTCTGAAACAGTTAAAGTCGATTCGTTAGATTTCACACAATTGAATTTCACAGAATGGTTCGAAGACCCCAATGTAGTCATTACGCTGACTGCAGGAGAAGTCCAGACATCTGATGCTCCTCGTGTAACAATTAAACTAACCAACAATGACCTCAACAATATCAAGCTCCACAAAGATGACATCTGCAACGATGAAGAAAGCTGCTGGGTGAGATTCTCATCTGATTTTATCACTGATGCATTTAACAACTCTGTGATACCGATTTTTGGAAATGACGGTTTCAAGGATAATGAACATGCTGCAGTATTTCTGGATGATGAAGAGCCACCATACATCACATCATACTCACTAGACATGAATTCCACCATCTTGTCCATGACATTCAATGAAATCGTTGACATAGACAGCATTGATCTGAGGAAAGTGAGCATACAGGATGACTTCAATTCCACATCTTCCATTTCACTAACAGACAATGGTAACCTACTAACAACTGGACTTGGTTTAGTGGTGACTACTGAACTCAATGAAAACGATGTGTACAATTTGAAAGCCGATCTTTTAGTTGCAACAAGCATCGATACAACTTGGCTTGTTTTCACTGACTTTGTAAAAGATGTTTCAGATGTATCAATCGTTGCAGCTATTGATGAAGAGTCGGCTATACAAGCCTCCAACTACACGGCCGATTACATCAAACCTACAGTAGTAGAGTTCTCGCAACTGTCGCTGAGAGATAACTCATTCACTGTCAAATTCTCAGAGCCCATTCTCGCAGAAACATACACTCCCGGTAAATTCATAATCAGGGCTTCCGAATACAACAATGTGTACTATCGAGTGCTAACTGGAGGAGTACCTGACACTAGCGAAGTCACCGACACACTTACTGTCACGTTCTCAAAGGAAGATGTTTCTGAAATCGAAAAGGAAGTCATGCTTGGTACTGATGACAGTAACACCTACATAGAAATATATGACGGAGCTGTGAATGATACATCAGGTAATCCAGTCATTGGCACACAGAATTCAACAAATATGCCTATAGCTATACCAGTTGTCGAATATCTGAAGGATATCAATGGACCAGAGTTAATTAGTTTCTCACTCGATATGGATAACGGTGAAGTCATTCTAACATTTGATGACGTAGTAGATCCAAGCACATTCGAGGCATCTGAGATAACATTCCTTGCTACTGATGATCCTGAGGAGGAGATTTCTCACAAATTAACTGAAGGATATACTGATAGTCCTATTGGATTCACCGTTAACTTCACACTGGAGGACTATGACTTAAACAGTTTGAAACAGGATCCTCTATTGGCAACCAGCATAGAAGACACCTTTATCTCTGTTACACCTTTAACCATTCTCGAACCAGGATTAGTTGGTGCATTGTTACTAACTCTGCAGTGTACTAACTTCACTTCTGATACCACCTCACCAGAGCTAGTCAGCTTCAGATACAACGCTCACACAGCCTCACTTGTTCTCAGTTTCTCTGAAGTTGTAAACATCTCTTCATTTGATCCAACTGGAATAACAATTCTCAATGCCAGAACCGACGATGAAGCTACACAAAAGCACACTCTAACGGGTGGACAGGCATCTCCAAATACAACTGGATTAACCTTCACTGTTCAACTAACAGACTATGACCTGCACACCATACAAGAGTACACCAACTTGGCTACCTACAGGAATGACACGTACATTTCCATCGTGAATACTACCATCTACGACATGGTGGACAATGCAGTCAAACCAATACCACTTACTGATGCCAAAGGAGCTGCAGCTCACGATGAAGACATGCTGAAACCAGCACTGCATTACTTCTCGTTTGACTTGAACAAAGGACTTCTGACATTGACATTCTCTGAAGCAGTGAATACATCCTCACTGAATGCATCATCATTCATACTATCAAACTCCCTGCTCGTAGATGATGAGAACTATATTAGCTATCGTATAACAGATGGCTATGCTGATGTCAATGATACCATTGTTAGTGACCATGATGTTGTTATACTGTTCTACATTTCCGAAACAGATCTGAACGAGATCAAAAGCATTGAGAATCTGGCAACTGAAAAGGGTAACACAAGGCTGTATTACGATGCAAATGGCATAAAAGATGCTGCTGGAAATGGAAATGATGAAAGGATTGCAAGTAAAGCATTGCTCGCTTCTGGCTTCACAAATGACACTACAGAAGCAGAACTTAAAGAGTTTTCAGTTGATTTGAATGATGGAACAGTGATACTGACATTCAGTGAAACAGTCAAAGCCAACACACTTGACTTTACAGCAATAACAATCACAGATCATCCAATCAACACCACCTTTACATACAACCTGACCAACGGTACTATTCTATCACAAGATGGAGTTGAAATACGATTCAGGATGGATCCAGACGACATCAACTTCCTGAAACTTTCCACCAATGTTTTCAAATCAAAGGAGAACACATATTTGTATGTTGATTCCTCAGCCATTCAAGACACGTCTAGCAACCCAGTGAAGGAGCTCAATATTACAACAGCACAACAAGCAACCACAGTGACACCAGACACTACTCCTCCCACTATTACTGATATAGTACTGGATATGAACAATGGAAGTTTGACTATTACATTTAATGAACCAGTATTAATAACTAGTCTCGTAATCTCTGCCCTCAATATTACCAATGGTAAGAATACCTCCTATCAACTCACTGATAATTCAACATCTTCATCAGGCAATGGAACCATCATAGTTATCGAAATTGGAAGATCAGATCTTAACGCCATTAAACACTTGAGAGATCTTGCTACAAATTCATCTAATGCTTATGTGACATTCAGCAGTGCCTTCATACAGGACACCAGCTCTAGAAACATTGAAGCTGTATTACTACCAAATGCTACAATGATATCAACCCTTGTGAATGATGATACACCACCTGAAGTAATAGCATTCGATCTGTCCATGACAGATGGCGTTCAAAGGCCAATGATTTTGACCATCCAATTCTCGGAGACATTTGATCTGTCTTCCGTGAATGTCACGTACTTCCAATTACAGTCTGCTGAAAATGCATTACCTTCAAAGCTCGTCGCACTGTCAGGAGCAATTGACTATTCGCAAATCGAAGATGACACACTGGAGATCATTGTTTTGATATCTGATTTTGAAAAGATAATAGAGTTAGGAGATTTCTTAGTTTCCCCAGAAACATCATGGCTTTCAGTGATCGAAGGAGCTGTTTATGATACTAGCAATTATCCACTAGAAGAAATACCCAGTACAGCAGGATTAGAAGTAAGATCGTATGGTGTAGATCTTGAACGACCTTATCCAGCTAATTTCACTTTCGATTTGAACTCCGGCACAATATCTCTGACATGGTCTGAACCAGTCATACTGGACTCCCTCAATGAAACATTCTTGACACTACAAAAGGGTCCCACTCCTGGTATGGACCAGCATATAATAACAGATGGAGAAATATCAATGGGACAGGACTCCACTATTACGGACATTGTCATATCTGAGTATGATCTAAACATCATAAAAGCTAATGACCAGTTTGGAACCGATGTAACAAACACATATCTTTCTGTCTCATCTGATGCAGTTCTAGACTTGGCAGAAAATCCATCAGAAGCTCGAACTGGCATTGCAGCTCTCCAAGCAGTCAATGTTTCCAAAGACACCACCAGACCACAGCTATTGAGCTTTGACTTTATGCTATCAACTAGAATACTAACTCTGAGATTCACAGAGTCCGTAAACCCTGATACATTAGACCCAGCAGGTATAATACTGCAGAACAAGAATCGTCAATCAACACAATCACTGAGGCTAACCGGAGGGAATACAACAAGTCTACCCGGTACTTTCATTGAATGGGAACTGAACGAGGATGACTACAATGATCTACAGAGCTTGACCAATCTATTCACAACCGTTAACAATTCCTATATTTCAATTGCTCACTATGCTTTGAAAGACATGAGTGATAACTACATAATCACTGTTCCAACATCTGCTGCAAGGCAAATCCGTAATCTCAACAACGATACTCAACCACCAGAACTTAAATTCTTTGATTTTGATTTGAATGAACGTACTCTCGTTTTATCATTCACAGAAACCGTCAATACATCAACTTTGGATGTGTCCGGCATAACTCTCAGCAATGGAGTAGACATGGCCTCTTACTCACTAGACACTAGCTTTACTCAAGACAGCAACATGGCTAGAATAACTATTCAAATTTCCAACAGCGACTTCAACACAATTGGTGAACTTGAAATATGCTTCTCTGATGAGTGTTACATTTCCATCACTAACTACACCATTCAAGACATGGCCGGAAACTTTGTAGAGGAAATAGACTTAGAGCAAGTCAGTGCATTGGATCAGGACAAACAAGATCCATCGCTAGTTGAGTTTGTTTCCTTTGATCTTGACAACGGAACTATAACACTGAGTTTCTCAGAAACTGTGAATCCAAACACCTTTAACCCAGAGGCACTAACACTACAAACCCTGTACACAACAGATCCACTGGACTCGTATCAGCTATCCAACTTATCCTATACAGACAGTACAGCAGACACAATTATAGTTGTTACAATTGCTCACAGTGACTTGGTGGAGATCATGAATAGACAATACCTTTGCACCCATCAAGGTAATTGTTATATAACAGCTACTAGTGATCTCATTGATGATCAGTCTGGGAACAACGTCACAAAGGTTCTATCAGGCATTGCTCCAGGTTTGGTTGCAATGGACTTCGTTCCTGATACCACTCGACCTGAACTGGAATCGTTTAATTTCGATATTGAAAATGGTCAACTGATACTGAGCTTCTCTGAGACCGTGGATCCGGAAACCTTTGACCCAAGTGGAATCAGTATACAGGGATTGAAGAACTCAACAGAATACTACTCTTTAACTGGAGGCGATGCCCTTGGTACACCATCTGATGTCATAGTCTTCAGTATTAGTGATGACGACCTCAACAACATTCGCTCACTTGAATATGCTAAGAATATGGATAACACATACATCAGTATTGCTAGTTATGCTATTCAAGATGTAGCCCTCACACCAAACAGCATTGAAGAAATTCCTTCCACTGATGCTCTAGAAGTCAGTCAATACATCAATGATACTTCACCACCATACATAACAGAATTCAGCCTTGATCTCAACCAGGATCAACTATTAGTCACTTTCTCGGAAGCTATTCTCGTAGAAACAGTTGATGTTAGTCGATTACAGCTCGTTGGTTACCCCGACATTAACATTGTCAACCTGACTGGTTCAATTGTTTCCAAGCCATCATCACTTCCGGGAGCCCAAGAAATCACCCTCCAATTGATTCAGAAAGACCTTATTGAAATAAAAACCAACATATATATAGCCGAGTTTGTTAACAACACGTACCTTAAAGCATTGGCAGGTTTCGTCCAAGACACTGGTAAAGTATTCAATGAAGAGTCTGAACTAATTGAAGTAGCCAGCTTGACACTTGATGACACACCAACCATGATAGAGTCGTTCAGCTTAGACGTCAATGTTGGAGAGCTGTTCCTGACATTCAACGATGTAATAGATGGAGAAACAGTAGATGTAACTGCCATTACTATCCAGAACAGTATGACAGCCACAAACAGCTATACGCTGACCTCATCCAGCAATTCCAGCATGCAGAATGGATACATAGTGAAAGTATCTATCGGAGCAGTTGATCTATTCAGACTCAAGTCAATATACGGACTGGCTAATTCTAACGAAACCTCATATATAACAGCATTGGCTTCCGTTGCTGATGATCCCTATGGAGTAGACGTGATAGCACTGACAGATGGTAAAGCATTACGTGTGAATGGATATACTCCTGATACTGATGAACCAACACTGGAGTCATTCTCACTCAATATGAACACCACCATATTGTCACTTACATTCTCTGAGGGAGTGAACCTGTCGACCTTGATACTAGACAATATCATGCTGTACTCATCAGATGACCTTGATGATAACGAAACAGACATCTACTCAATCGATTCAGTCAATCTAGTCCAATCAGATGACGGTCGAGTAATTGATCTAATTTTAAGTGATACAGATGCTAATCAGCTGAAATCGAACCTTGATATAGCTACATCAACAAACAACACATACCTTTACTTACCAGCTGGAAGTATCAAGGATTTGGTAAACTTTGACCTCCTAGTGAACACAAACATCACAGAGGCTGCCAGCTTTGTTTCCGATCAGACACCTGTCTCACTTCTGAGCTTCATCATTGACATGAATGCAGGCTTGCTTAATTTGACATTCAACGAACCTGTGAATACATTAAACATCAACGTAACTGCCATCACAATACAGAATAGGAGGGAGCACAATATATACACACAATTGGTAACTTTAACTGACAGCTATGTACAAGATCATGGATACTTCACTGAGGTTGTTATAAAACTGTCTGAGAATGATCTAAACTCACTGAAGATTAACAAACAGCTTGCTGTTGATTACCAATCTACCTTTATAGCCATCGAGTCAACGGTCGTGACTGATGCCTCTGATATTAATGCTGTTCCCATACCAATCTCTAATGCACTGGAGTCGAGTAGTTTGATAATGGATGACATAAAACCCGAACTCGTTGGTTTCGAATATGATCGCACTCCAGGAACATTCACTCTAACTTTCTCAGAGGTCATTGACTACAAAACACTGTTTGACTTTACTCAGATAACCATTCAGAACAGAAACACCTCGAATTCATCTGACTACGTGTGGTATACCCTACAAGAAGAGGGTGAAATTATGCCTGAAACAGAGGACTACATACCAATCTATATGGTAATACCAACTGACAATGATATCAACGGTATAAAGAAGGTACTTGGACTTGCCACTGACAGGAATACAACATTCATTGCAGTCACTTCATTCACAACTCACGATCACAAAGTGAACTACTTAGAAGAGATCAGTAACACATCGGCACTTCAAGCAGACTTTGTCTACGTGGACGCTATCCCACCAATACTCCTGTCCTTTGATTTTGACACCGATAGTGGAACAGTTACACTGACCTTTGATGAAGTGGTTAATGGAGATACCCTCAATATCTCACTGGTAACATTCACATCTCAGAACTATACTCCATACAGCAATTACACACTTGTAGACAGTGCCTTCTCCACCGACACTGGCTTTATAGTTACCATCGACTTGAGTGATGAAGATCTGGACCAGATCAAGCTGGACACCGATCTAGCTACAGTAATGGAAGACACCTTTATCCTCTTGAACGGAGGAGCTATTCTTGATACCAGTGAAAATGAAAACGAAGAATTCGAAGAACCATTCCCTGTGAATGTGTACACTCCCGATACTACTAAACCAAGGCTCAGTGAATACAACATTT
Source organism: Chalinula nematifera (assembly GCA_036873525.1). Classification (NCBI taxonomy): domain Eukaryota; kingdom Metazoa; phylum Porifera; class Demospongiae; order Haplosclerida; family Chalinidae; genus Chalinula; species Chalinula nematifera. The sequence goes on from JAYJLX010077474.1 coordinate 183,831, forward strand.
CCATTGATGCCGGTAGGCTGTACTTGTTGTTCAATGAAGCTGTGAATTATTCGTCGCTGGATGTGACCTTGATCACCTTATGGAGTACAGATAAAGGACATGGTACGTACTTCGAGTTGACTGATATCAGTTATACCGATGGACCCAATGATGACTTGATCATAGTTGAGATAGAAAGAGATGACCTTAACGCAATCAAAGACTATACTGATCTGGCAGTATCGCAAACATCAACTGTACTCTCTTTGAAAGCACCGGCTATTTTTGATATGAACAGAAACGAAGTTAGAACAGTGTATCGTGTCTTCAATACAAATCCAGAATTCTTTTTCGAAGACGACACAGAGCCGATACTGGAGGACTTCACTCTTGATCTGAACGAAGGACTCCTTACACTGTACTTCAGCGAGACTATCCACCCAGGCACATTTAACATCACTGGAATTGAATTACAGAACGACAAGGACTCACCAACCACACAGTTCAGAATCACCGATTCAAGCAGCTATACCAGAACTGAGTACTCCATTATACAAGTCAACCTGAGCTTGAGTGACCTAAACACCATCAAAGCCTACGTTGACCTTGGAACTGAACTGAACAATACTTTCATTACAATTACTAAAAACACAGCAGAGGATAGGAACAATAATTATGTAACAGCAATCAACTCTACAAATGCCAAGAGAGTCTTGAGTATTGTTAATGACACTATTCCTCCATCTTTAGTCACATTCTCTATTGACTTTGAGAACGCAACAATGACGTTGTCCTTCACCGAGACCATCAATATATCAAGTGTTGACTTACGTGAGATTCAATTCACTGATGAAGCTAACTCACCAATAAACTACACCTTAACTGGAGGCGAGTATGATCTGGAACACACTGACGTACTTGTAGTGAAGTTCCTTAAAACAGACAGAGATGAAATAACAAGACTGGATTTGTGTAGACAAGCCTCCGATTGCTTCATCCATTTCACAAGTGATCTACTGACAGACATGTCCAATAATGAAATTGTTCCGTACCCATCTAACGAGCCAAAGATGGCTGATAAGTTTGACCCTGATGGAACATCCACCACACTTGTTGATGTTATTCTGATGGACTTGGACAGCGGGTTGATCATCCTGGAGTTCGAAGAAACCATAAACGTCTCAACTATCAATTTCAACAGCCTAATACTACAGGATTACTTGACTACAACACCATCAACAACAAAGATCTTCCTACAGGATGGTGAGGTTCTGACCACAGACAACGTGATAGTAGAAATAAGACTGACTAATGATGACTTGAACAGGGTGAAGAGTACCGATGTTTGTACAAATGGAATTGCCGACTGCCATTTTAGGTTAATGGCAACATTTGCCAAGGACACGTTTGGTAATTACATAGTTCCTGTAGTGGATTCAAACAGTATTCAAGATAATGCCATTCCTACAAACTTCACTCCCGATACTACCAGACCAGAGATTACAAGTTGGGATATCGACATGACCAATGAAAATATAACCCTGTATTTCACTGAAACTGTTGACTATAACACATTCACTGGAACTGCCATTACCTTCCAAAACACAATGAATCAAACCAACGACACAGTCTCAGTAACACTACTTCAAACACCAACACTGTTTACCAATACTTATGGACCTTCACTCAGTTTCGGTATTCGAAGAGACGATGTGTTTAGACTCAAAGCACAAGCAGACCTACTACTGAATGCTAACAATTCCTACATCACTTTCACAGATGCATTAGTTAATGACAGGAGTACCAACAGAATCATACCAGTACTAAGCAATGATTCAGTCAGAGTTGACCAGTATGTAAGAGATAGTATTGTACCTGAGTTTGAAGAATTCACTCTCATAGACATGGACGAAGGCATACTTACTCTGTCATTTTCTGAACCAGTGGACCTCGATACCCTCAACTACACCAAGTTGTCCCTTCATAACGATAGTGCTGGTTTATTGACATACACACTAACTGGAGGTGATGTGGAATATGGCTCAGACACACATGAAGTGCTACTAGTTTACTTCAGTGCAGCTGATTTCCGATCTATTAAACTACTCCAAAGTCTAGCTGTTGATAGCACTAGTTCCTTCCTCTCATTTACTGAAGGACTTATTTTAGACAAAGCTGGTAACCCAGTCACGGCTGAGACCGATCCAATCACAGCTGCAGGTTACACCGCTGATTCAACTGGACCTCAAGTACTGAACTTCACGCTAGACATGGATGATGGTTTGTTGGTTCTGACATTTGATGATGTCATCGAAAGAGCCACTGTCCAACCTCAACACATCACAATACAAAACGAGGCAGCTACAGATCCTTCAAGTACCTATGAACTAACTGACGGTACACCATATGGACCAGATGGCTATGAAATACCAATCAGAATAAAGAAAACAGATCTGGATGGAATCAAGATGCTTCCATACCTTGCCACAAGTCCAGAAGATACCTACATATCCATGCTGGCTTCTACAGCAAGAGACGTAGCCAACAATGTACTCACAGCCATCGTTACAGATCAAGCAATCAACACACACAATTACACAGCTGACGAAACTGACCCGTATCTAGTTCGGTTTACACTTGATCTCAATGTCGAAGTCGACACTATTGACAGAGGAACACTGACACTTGTGTTTAGTGAAGCAATCAATGCTTCTTCACTACTACTCGACCAAATCACACTACAAAGCCATGCCAATATATCTGAGGCAGACGAGTCGTATGATCTAACTGGAGGAGACATTGATCCTTCATTCACTGGTGTCATCATTACCATCACACTCACCAAATACGACACTGACAATCTGAAGGAAATGACCAACCTTGCCAACAATGAACACGACACCTTTATTAGTTTCCTCCCTCAAACAGTCTACGATATGGCACGCAATCCGATCATTCCAATTGACAATGACAATGCAACTCAAATAGCTAATCTAACACAAGATGGAATCAAACCTGAACTACTGTCATTCTGCTTCGATCTGAATGGCGGAGCTCCATACATACAATTCACATTCTCTGAAAACGTCAACTTCAGCTCACTAAGGCCAGACAGGGTAGTCCTGTACAATTCAAACATTGCACCAGTTGATTCTGTTGCGTTGAACGGAGGCGAAGTTAGTCCAGTTAATGATACAGTTGTCAACATATACCTCCTACATGAAGACGCCAACAAAGTTAAGAAGGAAAGAGAACTGGCAATATCTGCAACAAGTACTCGTATTGGTTGGGAGAGTGCTATGGTCTATGACAATGCTGATAACTATATAGATGAAGTAGGGTTTGACACATCATATGCTGTAAGAGTTAATTGCTATGTTGAAGATACCACCAGACCAAATGTAACTAGATTCGATTTTAACAGCAGTAACGATCTAGTAACTCTTTACTTCTCTGAAACTGTCAGCATACGTGAATTTAATTTCACTGGTATCACATTTGTCAGTGATACAGATACCAACAGCCACCAAAGACAACTAACAGCTGGTACTCTTCTCACAGAAGAAGACAGTGACGTACTGGAGTTTATTGTGGACTTCCATGACATCAACTACATCAAGAACATCACTGATCTGGCAACCAGTAGCTCCAACACATACATAATCCTCGACAACTCAACTGTTTTCGATATGAACAATAATGCAGTGAACGTCATTGGTTATACAAATGCACTGCAAGTAGAGAACTTCACTGCCGACTCACTGTCACCTGAACTTAGAGACTTTGAGTTTGATCTCAACAGTGGTAAGATCTTGCTGTCCTTCTCTGAAACCGTCAACAGTTCATCACTGAATGTGACACAGCTGACTCTACATGACGACAACAGCGTGACAAAGTTCGTGCTGAGAAACAATTCATACACTGATTCACCCAATGGGCCTGAAATAAATATAACACTGTCAGCTGAAGACCTTAATGAAATTAAGAAGCTCTACACTCTGGCTACAAATATTAATAACACATTCCTTACTATAACATCTGAACTAATTCAAGACATGGCAGACAACCAAGTCATTGCCATCGATGTAGCCAAGAAAGCCTTTGCTTATGAAAAGGATATAACACCTCCAGAGCTATTATCATTCAGACT
>JAYJLX010077474.1:188059-204822 GCA_036873525.1 Chalinula nematifera
ATTGCCATCGATGTAGCCAAGAAAGCCTTTGCTTATGAAAAGGATATAACACCTCCAGAGCTATTATCATTCAGACTGGACATGAACAATACTATCCCACCTCTACTAATTGTGCTAACGTTCTCTGAGACTGTGAACGCAGACTCCTTCGATGTAACACAGTTCACTCTACAGACCAACTCAACCATTACAAATACTACCCAACAATTCCAGTTCACAATTGGTGAAATAACTGCCGATAACTCAACCGAACTAACAATCACTGTAAACTCATCAGACCTTGAGTCAATTCGAGTCAGACCACCATTGGGCCACTACCAAAGTACATCTTATCTATCAATTACCAGTTCAGCCATTAAGGATATGGTTGGACTAACAGTGGTCCCAACAGTTGAAATGGCAAGTGAGAATACTGCTGACCTGGTTCCTCCATACCTTGATCGTTTCACTTTTGACCTTGATAATGGCAGACTTGTGTTCATTTATTCGGAAAATGTGAATGAAGACTCGTTCATCTTGGAAACAGTGACCCTACAGAACAGTGAGTATGACCTTACTGAGAGCTTACTGCTTGAGAATAGCACTGTGAGTCAGATTAGTTCAGTTGCAATGCAAATAGTACTCAGTATTGATGAACTAAATGAAGTGAAACGTCTAACACAACTTGCATTTGATCAGAACAGCACATACATCTCCTTGTCAGCAAACAGCATCAATGATATAGCAGAAAACGATGCTTTACCAATTTACAACTCATCAGCACAAAGGACAGTCAAGTACACCTCAGATTCCACCAGACCCAAACTGGAAAGCTTTGATTTGAGTCTCTCCACAAAAATAATATCTCTGACATTTGATGAAACAATCAATGCCTCCACATTCGATCCAACTGGCTTGATTCTACACAGCAGTCGTGAAGACCCCTCTGAATCATATCAGCTGACAGGAGGTTATATACTCACCAAAGACAGCACTGTAATCCAATTCGAACTGACAGTCACAGACAAGAATGCAATCAAACAGATGGAAAGTTTAGCAGTCTCTAACGATACCACCTATTTGGAGGTTCTGTCAACGATGGTTTCAGATCACGCAGGTAATCCTGTGCAACGAATCAAGCAGTCCAGTGCAGAGCCTGTTACAACATTCACTCCAGACTTGGATCGACCGTCTTTGATTTCGTTTGATTTTGATTTGAACAATGGAATCTTGACACTGCATTTTAATGAAACGGTTGATGTAAACACAATCGAAATGGGTCGTATCACACTACAGGACAACACAACTGTAATCCGAGCAAACCATACCTTGACTAATAGTGAACAGCAAGATGAAGATTCAGCCGATGTCGAAATAACACTCAGCTCGTTTGACCTCAATGAAATCAAGAGAAAGCAATTTTGCTACAAACAGGAGAATTGTTATCTCAGTTTGGAGGAAGCCGCTGTCTACGATCAAGTGGATATGCCAATTGATGCTATACCAGATGGTCAAGCAATACAAGTTGACATGTTTGTTAACGACACGAGACGTCCTGAATTGATTGAATTTACTTCCATTAATTTGGATAGCAAAACCATCACACTATCCTTCTCAGAAACAATGAACGCATCCTCATTTGTTTACACAACACTGACAATAACAGATATATTCAACCAGGAGCACACTAACTTCACTCTCACGGGTGGTTCTACCACAGAAACATTCAGCAATATAGTACAGTTTAATCTACTGGCATCAGATGTTACAGAAATCAAAGCCAATCCATACCTGTGTGTATATCGTGGTAACTGCTACGTCACACTGAAATCTGAATTCGCCAAGGACATGGTTGGTAATGAGATTGTCGCTGTTGAACCTGAAGTTCCTGGTTTTGCTGTACGTAATTTCAACTTTGATGTTATCTACCCAACACTCAATGACTTCACTCTTGACTTGGAGAACAATACCTTAATTCTAACATTCAATGAACCAGTGAGTGTAGACTCATTGGATGCTACTGGCATCACAATCCAAGGGTTCAATGATACCTCTGACCCTGACTACTATCATAGACTGACAGGAGGTGAGACAAGCAGTGAGGATGGACCGATCATTACTATTGAGCTGGAATTAGATGATGTGAATGCTCTCAAACGATCTGTTTACGCAAAGAGTGAGAATGACACTTACTTGGCCATTGACAGTAGCACAATAACAGACACAGCATTCCAACCAAACCAACTTGTATCAATTCCAACAACATCAGCTATTCAGGCTTTCGATTATTACAATGATTTGACATCACCAACAATACAGGGATTCACACTTAACCTTGATATAGACCTCTTGACACTGACGTTTGATGAACCAATTGATCTTGACTCCATCGACTGTCAAGCAATCTCCTTCGCTAATAGCACTGAATCAAACCCTCAAGTATCACTGACTGGCTGCATCGTCAGAATATCCAGTGTTATTGCTGGATCAGAGGAGGTTGAACTAGAACTACTGAAGCCTGACATCACTGCATTCAAAAACAATCCCAACATAGCTTCCAGTACAGAAACCACTATTCTCTCACTAACGGAAGCCTTCGGTACTGATACAGCTGGTAACAGGAATGTACCTGCTACAATCAATGGTACACTTGTAGAGGACGAAACCAGACCACAGCTAGTGTCCTTTGACTACGATCAACTCAATGGGCAAATAATCCTGACTTTCTCTGACGTTGTCGATACCGACACGTTTGACTCCACCTCATTAATAATGCAACACGATATATACAGAGAAACAGGAAGAACGTTCACACCATCAGTTGACAGTAAAACAGACAGTGCCAATGGATATATAGTTGTCTTACAACTGTCTCATTACGACTTATTGGAACTTAAATCAAACACCGGAGTTGCCAGGAGTGAAAACGATACGTATTTGACACACAGTGGTGAACTTATAGATGACACAAGAGGAATTGATGTGGTTCCAATCACTGACGGAAAGGCAATCCGAGTCACCACGTACACACCTGACAACCAACCACCTCAACTAGAGAGTTATATAGTAGACATGGACAGTGGACAGCTAACTCTATCATTCTCTGATACTGTCAACCTCACCTCATTCAATGTTGAAGGATTGTTACTACTAAATATCAGTAACAACGCTACCGACAGTCAATTAAGATTAAAGGGAGATGATTCCAGTCGGTCACTCGATGCTACCTCTATCACTGTGAACATCACAGACACAAATCTGAACTTGATCAAGTATGACACAAACTTGTTCACTGCAATATCAAATAGTTACTTGACAGTTGATTACGCTACTGTCTACGATCTTGCTGGCAATCCAATTAACACCATCAATGCCACTAATGCTTTGAAGCCAGTTCAATTCATCAATGATACAACAGGTCCCAACATAACATCATTTGACCTCGACATGAACACTGGTATTGTTACACTAACATTCGATGAGACTGTCAATGTTAAGTCCATTGCTGAGAGCAGCTTTACTATTCAAAATGATGAAAATGCTCCAAATCAATCGTATAGCTTGATATACGCTACCTCTTCCACAGAAAACAGTCACATCATTGAAATATACTTTGACCAGGAAGACATCAATAATATCAATAGATACAGAGAGCTGGCTTCCACCATGTTCAACACATATCTATCAGTAACTACTGATGGAATAACTGACATGAATAACAATCAGTTACAAGAGATATCAAACACTTCTGCTCGTTCTGTTACAAACTTCACTGCAGATACCATAGCACCTCGTCTTGAGGCATTCGACCTGAACATTAATGACAAGTTACTCATTTTGAGCTTTAGTGAAGTAGTTGATTTCAGTTCCTTCAATCAAACACAACTAACTCTCCAGAACAATGCTAACACAACTGACGTTGAGACAGAACTGTCTCAATACACACTGGTGTCATCCACTGTCAGACAACTTGACGATGTGACTTTAACGATAGATCTTCTACCAGACGATCTAAATGCTATCAAGAAAATCAGTACTCTGGCTACAAGTGATGAGAACACGTATATATTCTTCACAAAGTATCTGGTTCAAGACACCTTTAACAACTACGTTGAAGAAGTGATTGAAGACGAGGCATTTGATGTGAGTATGTTTACCAACGATACAACTCCACCCGTACTGACATCATTCACACTCGATATCGATGAAGGAGAACTATATATCACATTCGATGAAACAGTCAATGCATCTTCGTTCTCCATTGATGGTGTCACGCTACAGAGCAGTTCAATATCACCTACTGCATCATACACACTTCATAACAGCACGTCCTCACTCAATGACAGTACCATGATAACCATCTATATCAATCAGTACGATCTGGATAACATCAAAGTGTTGACTCTACTTGCTACTAATGAAAACAACACTCACCTGAACTTGAGCTATGGTGCTGTTAGAGACATGAACACTATACAGTTCCAAGGAGAAGTTGAAATGGCTGAACTAGTTACGCCAGACACAACTGCACCTAAACTAGAGGAGTTCGTATTCGACCTGAACCTTGGTGTGTTGATGCTGGAGTTTGATGAAGCAGTCAATGTGGCTAGCTTGAATGTAACAGGCCTATTGCTGTATGCTTCAGATGATATCATCGTTGAAGATCAGCTATATCAACTCCAACCACCAAGCACTTCATATGACACGAACCAAAAGACAATAAAAGTCACACTATCAGATACCGACTTGAATGCCATCAAACGAAACTACGAACTGGCAACTGATGCAAGTGACACCTATCTCTTCATAAGCAATGATACCATTGCTGACATGGCAAGCAACTATATCATATCCCTACCACTGCCACAATCTGCATCAGACTTCATTGAGGATATAACACCACCTGTACTCGAGACTGCCTCATTTGACTTCAATGAGAGAGAGTTGGTACTCGTGTTCTCTGAAACTGTTGACATCACTACATTTGATCCAACTGAAATAACACTTCGTGATGCTAAATTACTACCCTCGAACTCCTTCAACATCACTGGCGGTGACTACCTCATTGAGAACTCGACAACAGTCTACCTCACTCTGCTTGAAGAAGACGTTAACAAAATAAAAGAAAACTATCCCTTCTTCAGTGATACATCAAAGGCATACATAGCCCTCACTAGTGACACCATACAGGACATGAGTGGTAACAATCTCACAGCTGTTCCATCAGAGATGGCAGAAAATGTTGATCCTGTCATACAAGACAATGAAAACCCTGAAATAAATGGCTTCGATTTAGATATGGACAATGGACAGCTGACTCTGTATTTCAGTGAGGCAATCAATCGAGACACATTGAAGTTGACCGAGTTCACTCTGCAGAATGATCAAAATGAGGCAACCCAAGAATACATCTTTACTGATCCTGAATCACTAACATGGTATCTTACTCATGTCATGGTACAACTGAACATTGATGATATCAATCAGATCAAGCTACTCAACCTTCTAGCTATTGATAACCACACCACGTATATAACATACAAACCTGAAGCCCTCAGTGATCAGTTTATGAGTCCAATAATACCAAGGAACAGTTCCGAGGGTCTTCAAGTAACCAAGTACACTGTAGACTCTACCGATCCGAAATTAGTGTCATTCACCCTCGACTTCAGAAGAACTCCACAAATATTGAGTCTAACATTCGATGAACCAATACAAAACAATTCCATTGACTTCGAGTCCATCACCCTACAATCCGAAGAAAACATTACAAACTCTGAATACTACACACTGTCTAATGGTACTATCACAACACCGAATGGTCTCATTGTCTCATTCGAACTAGTATTTATTGACGTGGTGACCATCCAGTCATTAAGGACACTGGCAACCAATGACACTAACACATACATCTCAATGCTGAATGGAACAGTACTGGACATGGCAGATAACCCGTCCGTAGAGATACCAGAGGAATATGCCAACTTGACACAAGAACATCTGGAAGATGAAGAACTACCAACACTGACAATGTTCTTGTTCGACGCTGACTCGGGTGTGATTAGTTTGACATTCAGTGAATCAATCGACTACAAGAGTTTCGTAGTTGACCATGAAACAATACTCCGAAATGATAATGTAGATGAGAACACACCATACCTCAGATTGAGCAATGAAAGTCAAGTCAGTGAAATGGACTGGTATGTAATAAACATCACACTCGGAGAGGATGACTTCAATAAACTCAGACTTCAAGCTCCCTATGACTTCTGTACAAGTACTGATAACTGTTATGTACACATTGATGATGGTAAAGCTGTTAAAGATACGTATGGATTATACCTGACAAAGATGGAGCCTGAAGATGCCATTCCAGCGTATGAGTACATTGAAGATACAACTGAGCCTTTCCTCAAGTCATTCACGTTCGATATGAGGACCAATGAAGCCATATTACACCTCACATTCTCTGAACCAGTTCGAGTGGGTGCAATGTTCGATGCTTTGAGTATTGAATTCCATAACACGGAACATGAGAACGACTCCACAACTACCATACCTCTATCCAGTGGAGTACCAGTACCAGTACCAGCTGGATTTGCTGAAGTCTTTATCCATGGTGTTAATCTAGATGTTCCAAATACTATCCAATTGGACATCATATTGGACATAAATGATTTGAACGAGCTGAAGACAAATCCAGACATTGGAATCAGCATCGAAGATACCTTCCTCTTCCTTGAGAGTGAAACTACACAAGATTACTATGGTAACCAAATAAATGAGAAGGATGGATACACCATTCAAGCATCAGAGGTTCTATACGATGAAACACATCCATATTTGAATTATTTCGAGTTCGATTTGGACACAGGCAGTCTGAAACTCGTGTTCTCAGAGTCAATGAATGCATCAACTCTCGATTACAGTGCCATCACTATACAATCCAGTGCCAATAACTCACTCTACTACTACACACTCACCGGTGGAGAACACTCTCTTGAAGATATACCAACAATCATCTTCAACATCACAATCGAAGACCTTAACGCAATAAAAGAAAAACGAGGTCTCGCAACACGGTTGAACAATACCTTCATCAGCTTCTTGTCTGATGGAATATATGACATGGCTGGACTTAACCTGACGGAGATACCTTCGGATGATGGTAACATTACAGCACATTTCACTCAAGACAAGACTCCACCCACACTAGATTCATTCACTCTGAACCTCACCACTGAGATACTATCACTAACATTCGATGAAACAGTATCATACGAATCACTAATACTCTCTCGATTGTCGCTACAGTCAGAGGAGAGTGATCAAATTATATCACTTACAGACACTTCCTCTGTATCTATGAATGATTCCACTGTAATAGATATCACACTCAGCACTCAGGATCTCAATAGGATCAAGCTAAACACCGATATAGCTGTGGATATACCAACCACCCAGCTTGAGGTCCTCAATGGTGCAATCAAAGACATGGCTGATCAACCAATACTGGATCAACTATTAAACGCATCCGATTTCTATCCAGACACAGTGAGACCAAGGCTAGAGACATTCCTATTCGATCTAAACACAGGACTGATTATTCTGAACTTTGATGAAGCTATCAAGGCTGAAACAGTCAAGGAAACACTCTTGACGTTTTTAAATGCCCACAATGGAAGTGTTCTGTTCAACCCAACCAATCTGTCCATCAACAGTACCAATGGTCCACAGCTGAAACTCAGGCTAACCGAGAACGATCTCAACTACATCAAGAAGAACACAAGTCTCCTAACAGCCATGTATAACTCGTACGTCAACATATACAGTGGGTTTGTAACTGATATGAATAATAATCCAGTTGAAGAGATTCTGGGTGTTGAAGCAAGAAACGTAACAGATGACAGTACTCGACCATACCTAGAGGCGTTCGACTTCGACCTTGATCTGGGTACACTAACACTCTACTTTACTGAAACCGTGAATGCTAGTACATTCAATGCCGTGGGGATAACCCTGCAATCTGATTTGTCTGATTACCAGTCACAACAACACCAGCTGACAGGTGGTCTACTCCAGACGTACACTGACGACACAGAAATAACTCTAATCCTCACTGATAACGATCTTAACGATATCAAGGCATTGGGAATTGCCCTGTATAATGAAACAACATGGCTGACAATGAGGAACATTACAATCCGTGACATGAGTAATAACCTTGTCGCACCAATAACCAACGACTCCTACGCCCTCAGTGTAGATATCTATACTGAAGACGAAACGAGTCCACAGTTACTGAACTTCACATTAGATCTGACCTATGAAATTATAACACTCACATTCTCTGAGACTGTCGATGTCGATAGTATTAACACCAATCAGTTTACACTGTTGAATTCGAATAATGAGTATGCTGTGTCCAACTATACACTGTCTAGCCTCAGCAAGCAGTCCTCCCCACATGGGCCTATAGTCAATATAACACTTGATGACTACGACCTCAATGAGATCAAGAAACTTACCAACTTGGGAACTTCAACAACTAACACATATCTCGCTCTGACAAGTAAAGCAGTCAGTGACAGATCAAAGAATCCAGTTATTGCTATCCAGAGGAACACCAGTATCCCCGCAGGAATGGTTATTGAAGACATCCATCGTCCAATGCTAATTGAGTTCTTGTTCGATTTAGATGAAGGCCAGATGATGCTAACATTCACTGAAACTGTGAATTCGAGTAGCTTTGTACTAACACAGTTCGCTCTATGGAGTAGTAACGACACCAGCACTGCTACCACATACAACCTGACAGGAGGATATGTTATAAGCATGCATAGCCACGAAATATTGGTGGAGCTTTCATGGTACGATCTGAATGAAATAAAACTGATCAGGGAACTAGCAAGTGGTTCGAATAACTATTCTAATAACACATATCTCACTGTCAAATCAACAGCCGTATCAGACAATGAAGGAAACCATCTGTACGCTATCGAAATTCCTCTACCTGCTGCTGAGTTTGTCTCAGATGTGACGAGCCCCGAATTGGAAGATTTCCATCTGGATCTGAACACTGGTGTACTCACTCTAAACTTTACTGAAGCAGTTGACATCAACACTTTGATACCTAACGGAATAACACTCATGAACTCAGACTCTGATGAACCTGATGTATTGTATGACTTGACTGATGGAACAGTAATATCGATTGAGCAGAGTTGGATCGAAGTTAACCTGAGTATCACTGACTTGAATGAAATAAAGGCTCATTTGGAATTGGGAACAACGAAAGATAACACATATATTGCTGTTGAGGAGGGAACTATTCGTGATACTAGCAACAATCCACTGGTGTTTATAAACGTCACTAACGCAATACCTGTGAACATACTGACACCTGATGAAACACGACCATCACTTGTAGCGTTCACTCTCGATCTAGACAGTGGTGAAATGAACCTTACGTACTCTGAAACTGTCCTGCCATCTACTATTACTCCGACAGCATTTACAATACAGAATGCCCTATCTCAAGCACTCATTGATCCAAACTTGTACTATACACTACAACTGGAGGACGTCACAGTCATCGAATACAGTGACACAGTAGTATCAGTCATCATTAACAACACAGACCTCAATGAAATAAAGAGAAGACCAGACATTGCTACAAATGAGAACAACACCTTCCTCTCATTCACAAAGGAGGCCATTAATGATACCAACATGAACCGGGTCAACCCAAGGAGTTCGCTCAACGCAATACAGGCCTCTAACTACACCAAAGATACCACGCCACCCAAGCTTACAGGATTCGATTTCGATCTCAATAACGGTCAACTGACCCTCAGGTTTACAGAGACCGTCAACCGAACAACCTTGATCACCGATAACCTGATTTTCAAATCCAACAACACATCTAATGCTACTAATTACACCCTTACTGGTACAGACTCTAGTTTTGTTAACCCGCCCTAAAGATACACTCTATTTGGACTACGGACTATCACAAAAAAACTTTTGAACTCTTACAAACTTTATAGGATCTTTTTTTTTTGCTAAAACTATATTATAGGCCATAACCTTTTATAACCACCTGAACTTAACCCTTCTCATTTATACAATTTCTTAGATTGATTTTTTTTGTAGTTATATACTCCTTTTTTCCAATAAACTTATAAAATTATTCCTGTCAATCGCATAAATGAGCAGCATGCCATATCAACTATACTGGGCTACTAAGTACCTACCCTATTAAACTACTTCACATATCTATACTATTAAACACTGTAGCTTATACTATTTAACTTACCATATGCAGTGGGGAAAACAGAGGGAAGGGTGGCCCTATAGCCCTATAGTTAGAATAATACACACAAAGCTAATCCTTCACATACTTTCATTACCCAGGGGACACAAACAAGTAAGAAATCCCACACATCACCTAAACTATAATCACCTTGTATTCATTTCACTGGAGCTTGAGCAATCATGAAGAATCAAATCGTTGTCCTCTTAACTCAGCTGTTACAAGAATAGACACAGCAATAATAAGGACCCACGTGTATAAGCGTGGTCTAAAAGAAAGCAATCTTACCTTTTTTTTTTTCTTTTCATCGGGTAATCTTGGTTTCTTTCTCTGACACTTCACCGCTGGTAAAGTCTTTCAACAAATAATGGACACAGGCTAATGCAGAGGCACTTCAGACGGGACATCTACCTTCTCTTTCACAAACTGAAACTGAAAGAAAATGCGGGGAATGTGAAGAATGCAAGTGGTTAAATACCAACTTTGGGCGCCAAATCCAATTAACCAATAAGATTCCTCCACGTCACAGTCACATGATCGTCGTACATGCATTGCATACCTTGCATGCTATAAGTGGCTATTAAGTGCTCCAAGCAGGCGGGTACTTCAGTGGGTGTATGTAAACCATGTATTTATGTATGAGAGCGTAATAATAAGTTAAGTTTTCGTATGAAAAACAAAATAGGTACACTACAAAATAGAATAATTTTTTACACATCAATATAATATTAGTTGCTTTTTCTATTGAACAACATTTCCCTCCTGATTGTTCTCTTTCTCTGCCTGTCCATCTTGTCCAGTCGTCGTCGACTTTCCCTTCTTCTTCTTCTTCTTATTCTTCTTAGATACGGAAGTAGTCAGTAGCATCTGTGCGTACACAAGTCTTGAGTTGAACATTACAAAGAATAGCTCACTATCAGTTTTATACCTTCATCTCAGGATTTTCCAGTTTGTGGGAGCAATCAATAATAGATGGATCAAATGGAGGATTGGTGATTCTAATTATAGTCATTTAAAAAGTGGGCGGGAATAAGAGGGTGTGGCTAATATACTTACTTTAAAGGACCATTGGGCATTAACAGCACCGTAAACTTAAATTGAGCAACGAATTCACCTAAAGGGCAACGAAACATGGATAACAAAGACACTTCCATATATGGCATTTGTCAAGGTTCTTCCGAATATGGTAACCATTACCTTCTCTTTCATGTAGTATGTGAAAAGCTTCAACTAAGTTATGATTCACGCATTCAACTACACCCATCCTGGCTTTACCCTCCTCTTCAAACGATCTTTACAAATCACACACAGTAAAACAAATTTTAACACAAATACTACCACTGACCTCAGTGAAAACGGCATGACATCAAACTTGGTACATACCTCACTAAAGAATGCTAAAATAAGCAGTTACAGGCAATTACTTAATTGTACATACAACCTTGACCAAACCCTTGTTATTCACTTACATCTTGAAGCCTTCATTTTCAGGTTATAAACTTCGTCCGTTCTCTTATGGACAGTAGTTCTGGCATCTTGCTGTCTGGCCTATTGACAAGATTATGAACATAAGGGGCATGGCAAGTGGGTGTGACTCACTCACTTTACCATCTCCAGTACTAATTATCACATCAACAGCAAAAACATCATGAAGTTCAAACTCGCAATTTTTATGCTCCCTTCTAAAGAATCAGATATAGCAATTAGAACGACGAACTTAAATAAACAAGTTAACACTTTTGAAAACCGACCTTTGGTTTTCACTAGGGTTGAGTATAATTGTCTTTTCAGCATCGTAAAGGTTCTTTCTTAGACGATGCGATAGAATACCCTCAACTGGAGCACATTCAAAGTCAGTACTAACTCTAGAAACAGCATCTGTGACAGCCAAGTTCTAAATAACAGGATAGGAAACAAAGGGTTAAGATTCATAACTATCAAAGGTATAGCAGTGGTCTTAGCTAGACAAAGCATTACTACAAAGTAAAATGTTACAGAATGGAATTTGGTAGTGGTAAACCATAGCTTCTAATTACAAATCGCAATCTTATCATAGTTACATGTTGTCAGTATTATAGCAAAGTATACAGCTTTTGTTTTAACATTTGAATGAGGCTATAGGGATACCATTGGTTGCCTATTGTACTTGCTTGTTCCAAATTAGTCCTCTCATTACATATACAATACTACACTGTCTTACTCTAACCACACCCACTGACTCCACCCACCCATACCTCTCCTCCAGGGATGATCATCTTGTACGCTATCTCTGACGCAGTATGAGCAGCCATTAATACATCAGCCTGTCTACCAGTCACTTTATTATCCTACACAAAAAAAAACCTAAACCTTTTACCTCAACATGGCAAAATATAAAACGTACCTTCGAACTGCCCACTACATGAGAATGTGCAACAGCTGCTATAAAACCGTCAACATGTACACCTAGCTCACTACAAGACATAATTTGAAGGTGTCAATTCTAATAAGTTGGGTGTGGTTAATAGAATTGGTTACATTTTTATCAAGTTTCCATTCTTCAGCGTAACAGGAGGGTCAGATTTAAGCGGGGAGAAGTGACAAACACAATGATCTACTGACACACACGTTGGGAAGGCAATACCTAATTAGACAGATTACACATGCTCACATATATGATCAATTGAATGATATAATACTGTGACTCACCTTTCTTCATTTCTTTCTCTTTCTTGTACACTTTACCAGTTTCCTCGAGTATTAAACGATCACCTAACACACACAGGTCCAACACAACAGCACCATCCACAGCAGCCTCCAGTACTGTCCTCAAGATTTCTATATAAAAAAAAACCGACATTTGAAATAATGAACCGATTTGGAACCAAACAATCTTAACTGTTAGCCATGTCTCCAGCCATTTTGTACTTAGTGACAACGACATCTTCAGCAATGGTTGGTTCTTCGTCTGAGCTATCTCCCCTTTCGGCCATTTTTACCTACCCACGTGTTCTAATGCAACATTATTACATTAATTAAAATAGTTTTGCGCATGCGCAGAATGTAGACTGCATAGCATGTAGTAAGCTTGATTCTCTAGCATACTCGTTTATCTTCTTTTTATAATAGAGATCGGTGCATACCTGCAACTTTTGCATTGCGAATTAGGCAGCACTACTGCATAGATTAATCTACCATTATAAGCAACAGCTAATCTATGGCATTCTAGCCACACCTCCACCGGTTATCTAACATCTAAACCACACCCACAACAGGTTCAGAATTGCCACACCTCCTAATCTGCTATAATATTATAATAATTATAATAGCTTCATAATTAGCTTTATTAATAATTTTAATAACTGTTTTATTGATTACAGTTCTTCATCCTTTCTCATATCTTCTTCTCTTCTTTTGTCCTTTTCCTAAGTACATGTACTAAACGGCACCCAGTACATGTATAAGGGGGAACTACCTAACTATAGTACATTAAACTCACCAAGGTGTTGCTTCGGGGGTCTTGAGCTCCCTCCGGGTCCGGGACCTATATCCTATGGGTGGGAGAGGGAAAGAGCAGAACATACGGATAAGACATAAAAACCCAGCATGCAAACTACATGTAACCCCCAACTAACTTGATAACCTCCTGAGCAGACCCTACAGCCAGATCCAGAACCTAAAGGAACCTATAGGAGAGAACACAGGGGTGGATTAGATATAATAATAATATATATATAATAATAATATATAATTATGTACCTGATTATCCTGAACACAGACCCAGAAACCCTAGATCCCTCAGAGCCAGAGACCCAAAGCAACACCTGAGCAAAGAACAAACAACGACAAAAAATTAGAACAGATGAAAAATAATAGAAGTACATGTATTGTTAAACGACCCTCCCGTGGGCCCTCCCACCCAGGGTAAGGAGAGAGAGACATGTGGATAAACAATAATAATTATATAAACATAATAATATTATATTGAATACGTCATGTACAATATCTTACAATCCTTATGAGAGGAGAACACCATCGGAACACAACCAACAGAAATACCTATAGTAATGGAGTATGAGATATATGTGGTAACACAAGAGAGAGACATGTAGATAAACAACAAACATGTGGTATTGAACAAAGGGTGCAATATACCTTATAATCCTTATGGAAAAATAGAACAGATTTTATAAACAGCCCACCTACAACAAAAGATAAAAATAGACAAGATTATTAATAAATACATACTTACACTGTATTACGGCCACAGTCTTTAAAAAAAAATGGAAGGTCACACCCTTTTCTGTCCCAGCGGCATGGATTAGTAGACCATGTGGATCAGTTAGAAATCTGGAAATAAAGGATACATAACGATTACTGTAATACATGCATTTAACCCTCCCATGGGCCCTCCCCCCCAGGGTAAGAGAGAGAAAAACATGTGGATAAACAATAATAATATTGAACACAAGTTACCATATACAGTTACCCCTCCCGTGGGCCTTCCTCCTACCCTAATGAGTAGAGAGAGAGAGAGACATATGTATAATAACATTGGACTTACCCCAATTCCTATGACATGAACAGCAAGTACATATAAAGCCACATAAACACAACACTGTGGTTAAAATCCTGGCAGAAATCTACTGTTACCAAACCTAAGCCGCCATACATGTACGTGTGTCAGTGTGGCTTCAGAAAATGTCTAAGAAGAGATACAATAACAATTAATAGAAGTTATGACCACACCTACTGTACTTCAATTATTACACACACTTCACATGTCAGTATTTTGCCACTCAAAATGTCTGCTAGTACAGAATATGGAGAGGAGTCTAAAGGATTCCAATCCCTTCAAACTCAACCTAGAAATGGTACTGGCACTTATACCCATATTCCCTCATACTAACTCCTACCACACAAAGTATAAATTTCTGCCAGGACAGTAAATAGGAAAAAAAAAAAACTTTCTCAGAAAATTCTCCCACATAGAACTAGCTGCTAATTCTTAAATTAGTTATACAGCTGTAATATTGCAGCTGTATACACACTTAAATAGCTAAATAAACTAATAACTTTGCGGGGAATTAGTACTATAGCAGTCACGAGAATTTCCCGATAGCCCTTACGTGTGCCTCTAGTTAACACAATGAAATAATTAAGGTAGTTAATACGTACATAGCAAATCCCTATTCCCTACATTTCATATTTTCATACTTTATTTTCCAACTTCTTTCCTATTAGACTAAGTCTCTCGTCTCAATCATCATTTGACCGGCTTATTCTTCTCACTTGGTCTTCTCTGTCTTCTAGCTTTGACCTTTGAGCATTTAGTCAGGACAGTTAGTCTTCTTTCCACAATTCACACAGACACTGTCAGTGTCAGACACAGACTGGCACCAATGAGCAATGGCGCCAAATGAGTGCACGTGATAACACGTGTGGCAATTTGAGGGCGTGGTTTATAAATTGGGTGTGGTTGGTTTGGTGGGCGTAGCCCCTTAGTGGTATTTGTGGATCGTGAATATCAAAATACTGATGACCAATGGGCGACGCCTCCTCTGATTATAATACATGCTTTACTGACCTCTCTCTGACTTGGTTTTGATGGGAAACGCTCGAGTTCTTGGTTGAACAATAGTTGGGCTTTGGTGTACTACATTGGCACAAAGCTCTTTGAAAGAGTGCTAGCTATTTTTGGAGTCCTTGTTGTCGTCCACCCCTGTTACACGACATAGTTTGTAAGTTTACAAAGCCCAGTGTGTGGTTATTGCAAACACCAATGCATGTTTGCTAAACAATATGATGTAGCGAACTCTACTTGCATAGTAGGATAGTGATTTTTCATTTGGTAAAAAGTAGTTTTCAGAAAAAAAAAATTCTGTTTAAACATTATTGTGCCAAACGTGCATGGCACATTTACACGGTCGATTCAATAGCTAATTTGCTGCCCTAGGCTAGTAGCTAAAAACCTAAATTATGCTTTTAACAGTTTACAACTGGCTTGCATTGTTTGTGATAGTGTATAAACAGTATAAAGTGTAGTATGTATATATTAGACTCTAATGTATACTCAACCTTGCCTCACTGACAGGCAAGGCTGTGTGTGTGGCCACTTCCCCTCCCCCATATACATGTATGCACGCACTTTAGACAGAGCACAGTAGTTTTACTGATGTGGTACATTCCAGTGTAGTGTTTTATGAGGTGAGACTGATGTGGTAGAGTATGCATCTCATTAATGACTAATTGCTTGTGTCAAGAATCACAATGCATTTTCCGTTTCCTCGTATATCTTTATGGCTGGTCTGTACGAATGATATAGCACGCTAGTATCAGTGCGTATTGAGCATAGTGTTTACCTATATTGTGTTGAGTTAGCTTGTTTTATGGATGCTGCTATCTGTAATGAAAGCTTAAGTTCTGTATCAGCTTTGTATGAGCTCTTGAACTGGGGGGGGGGGGGGGGGGGGGGGGGGGGTTTGGGGGT